>MU386655.1:0-283095 GCA_022496965.1 Annulohypoxylon nitens | reverse complement strand
TAAGTGATAATAGCCTTCTTGCATGATTTCTACCTGACCTTTCCTGCGACCATGTTGCCAACTGTAATTTAATGCCTAATCCCCGTGTGACACTGAAGCTTAACTATGACCATCACCATACACAAGAACATAATGCAGGTCAGCTGTCGGGCGGCAGACGGTAGCTGTCGACTAGTTGGATTGTCATTCGTTTGGGCTTTCCATTGTTGCCAATAGGTAGTGACCTGTCATATTGGAATTATCTCGGAAGCTTTCTTATAAGTAGGCTGTGACGACTTTAATAACTGTGCAGATGATTTCTCATACACGATTCGCAGAACGGTTTGGAGGTAAGACCCTTTGCATGTCCATTCTACCATCCATTATGCGCGCCGAGATGACGGTCCCAACTACTCACAAGACAGAATCTGCGCTGTGATATCTCTGAATTTTGCCTGGTATCCTTAGACTAAATATACTGTATGAATATTTAATAGTTCATGTTAGATGCCCAGTAGTCTCACCTTGTGATGCTAACTACGGAAAAGGGGAAGGGGTACGGTGATCCTAAGCCCAATTGAGGCTAGCTGCCGGGATACCTTGGCGCTTGATGTCGCGGCGCGGGTCCTCGATCACGCAATTTTAGAATTTCCCTAATCGTGTAAACGATCCGTCACCGAAATTTCTGTACTGTGAGAGTTTAAAAAAGCGACGGTTCCGCCGAGACTCGTGTTAAAAATCAACAACGTGATGTTAATCACTTTTATTCTTTGCATTTAGTTCAAAACTGCCTTATTTGCTGACAGTTTTCCCTGCATATTTCGGCGAGAAAAGGACTGCTAACCGCCATTGCCTTGCTTATTCTAGCAGTGGGCGCGTCGAGTAAGCCCGATTCTGCGCGATGTACAGCCCCAAAAGCTCTGACGCCGATCGGCCAATCGCGCAACCAGACGAAGATGCCGACCAAGATGACTTCCGTTCTATCGACCCCGAATCGGGTGTCAAACGCGGATTAAAGACCCGCCATCTAAGCATGATGGCTTTAGCCGGAATCATAGGACCCGGGCTATTAGTCGGGAGTGGAGGTGCTTTATCCAGCGGTGGCCCGGCCTCGTTATTAATTGGCTTTGGTGTCATCGGCATAATTGCTTTTAGGTAGCATCTAACCACCCCTATAAAGGTACCCTATGCATTTACTAATTAATCCATGGACAATAGTATTATGCAGAGTTTGGGGGAGCTGACCACTCTCTACCCTTCAGGAGGCGCGTTTACTCAACTTGCATCCCGCATGGTTGATCCCGCTTTCGGCGTTGCTGTGGGGTGGAACTACTTCATCATCTGGTTCGCTGTCCTCGCTAATGAGTACAACGCCACCACAAGTATTCTCGTATTTTGGAGCGATAAGGTCCCTGTCTGGGGATACTTTCTTCTTCTATGGGTTCGTAATATTCTTTGGTGGTCGTCTAAGAAGCCACACTGACACCCCCTAAGACGGCGTTCTTGGTCTTCCAGTTCTGCGGCGTTAGCACATTTGGAGAAGCCGAATTCTGGCTGGCCCTTCTGAAGCTTGTAGGGCTGGTTGCATTCTACATATTCTCTATTGTGTGAGTGTTGATTCCTTCGGGCTACTAAATATTCATTTCTCTCAATTAATATACTAACAATTTCCAGCTATGTATCAGGTGGGATTCAGGGGACTGGTGCCATAGGCTTCCGGTATTGGCATGACCCAGGTCCTTTCGTTGAGGGGTTTCGAGGCGTCGCTAAAGTCTTCGTTTTCTGTTCCACATTCTACGCAGGATGCGAGTCCGTAGCCGTAGCTGCTACGGAAACCAAGAACCCCGGCGTGGCCGTGCCCTTAGCGATTCGTCAGGTTTTTTGGCGTATCATCTTCGTCTACATGGGGGCCGCGTTTTTCTTCGGCCTTACTTGCCCAGCAAATGACGATCAACTCGTCAATGGCACCAGTCGCGCTCTGTTAAGCCCCATGACGGTCGCAATTCAAAATGCAGGATGGCAAGGTGGTGTGCATCTCATCAATGCCTTCATCTTGGTCACTTGCATCTCTGCTATCAATAGCTCGATCTATATATCATCTAGAACAATCTTGTTCATGGCCCAGCAAAGAATGGCCCCATCTTTTCTTGGGTGGACAGATAAGCGAGGAGTCCCAATCCCTGCCATCACCCTAGCAAATGCCTTTGGCGCTATATCTATGATGAATGTTTCTACGGGAGCTTCCAAAGCTTACAGTTATATTGTCAACTTGAGTGGCGTTTCAACTTTCCTGGTTTGGGGTTCAATTTCCCTTACCCATATTCGCTTCCGCCAAGCTTGGGCTGCGCAAGGGTATCAAGTCGAGGATCTTCCATACGTCTCTTTTGGATACCCTTGGAATGCATATTTTGGACTATCAGCGAACGTGTTTTTAGCACTGGTCCAAGGCTGGGCTAACTTTTCCCCCTGGGATGCTGGGGGATTTGTTGATGCCTATATCCTTCTACCACTATTCTTCATTATATATTTCGGATATAAGCTTGTATTTAAAACCGTCATATGGGACAAACGTGAGATAGATCTGCAATCAGGAAGAAGGCGCGACTTGGAAGAGGCAAAGGAGATAGCGGAGGGCGAAATAGGGGTACACCAACCCTGGTGGCGTCGGCTACTAAGAAATTTCTAGCTTATATAGACGCCAATATGGCGCATTATATGAATTGTAGAAAGACGTTACGTGGGGAACTTAGACCTACCTTTTCCAATCTTCCAAATAATAGCCACCTCATGCTATGAGTAGGTACCTACGCATACCTAACAACAGCCACCGTGCAATCTGAGAGCTAGGTCTTGATGCTACGCTGGTCACTATCAATGCATCCTTCTCAATATCCTTGTCTTGCCCTAAATTCTGTGAATACAAGATAAGCATTCAAGGTATGTGTATTCTTTCCATGACTCGACGCACGCGAATTTCGATAGTTCGCTATCAACTTAAGCTTAATCACCACGACATGTATAATCATTAAGGCGAAGTCGAGGTCGAGGTCGAGTATCGCTGTAATTAATATCTAACGAGTGCCTGATAGTAGATATGAAGTCAGTGCCAGAGCCAGTCATTAGTGGGTAGCTATTGGAAAAGAAAATATTTAAATAACTGCAAGCGAAACACTGAAGCCATTTATAGGTATTATATCTAGCATGCACACATATTCTCAACAACATTTAGACAACTTAAACTTTATAAAAACTACCATCGAATACATTTAAGTACTTGAGCGGCATATACTAAACACTAGAGAAATACTTCGCAAAAACGCCCTTGACCAGGTACCACGGCATCATGTGCACCCAAAGCGATTGTGAGGTCAAATGCGCTAGCTGCAAGGACACTATCAGAACTCTCCCAGCCGAGCTAGACTTCTGCAGCAAGGTGGGCACCCCCGAGTGCACGTCTATCAAGAAGACTACAAACGTTAGATATGAAATGTGCACGACGTGCTCAGACAAATACAAGACACCGAATGGGGACCAAACAGGAAGCAATGGCACTGGAAAATAGTAAGACCTCCGGAACGGGATAGTTGGAGATATGGAAGTCATGAGAATCTGGAGCTCTGAAGGTCCAAGGCTTTCGAGACATTATCATTCCTTAGATATACATTCTAGGTAGATTCTTATGGATTTTGAATATAATTAGCAGGTTATTCTTAATTTTTGATTGTCGTGACTCCAGCACACCTAGCTTCTAAGGCTGTTATGGACAATGGCTTCGGTTTAAATGATTCTCTGTAAGAGAAATCCTAATATTGAAAGCAGCACATGAAGTGTTAGAATTTGAACACTAACACTATCCTTGGCCACACCTTCCAGTAACGAAGTAAAACTTTGAAATGGCTACTGTGGCTATCTCACGGGATCTTCATGGAAGGGTCAACAAAAACAGCCTAAACACCTCTTGTAATCCAGGTAAAACATTTTTCAAAAGGTGAATTCCTATCTTACGGTGTGCCATAGAATCCAAGGATGGCCGCCAGGAGGCCCTTTGGTGTCCGTTCAGGATTTAGTGGAAGAAAATGAATGATAGGTAGTCAATATCGGAAGCATATGTTCATGGATTTCATTCCAGTCCATGAAGTATTCTCAAGCATGGGCATCAAGCAAGAGACCTATTAGGCCTGTAACTGTAAAGATATACACCCATGATGATGATGATGATGATGATGATGATGATGAATTCTTTAACATCCCTAAGGGACGTAGTTCTAAACACTATATAGTCTAGTCTCCACGTTATAGCGCGACGACGGCGCGTCTGGACGTCAAAGATATACACCCAGTACACTTAACTACCTCCTACTACGCATATTGGCACGTAGCGACGGCTGTCATGTAATCTAGGAATTAAATCTTAGTTTTACACCAACTATCATCGATACACTCATGTCCACTTACCTATTAGGTGAGGCAGGTAGCCCTCTATTGCTTGAATACTCATACTTTTTGAAACCATACCATGAGCTTACATAGGTCCCTACTATCTACGTATACTTTAGGACTCAGCATGACTTGTAAAACCATTTAGATACGGTTGTTTTTTTAGTTATCTTTATGATCAATATTTTATGAATACGTACCTGATGGTATCCCTAATGTTTTCACGAGACTGGGTGATTACTTCGCACATAAATACCAACCAATAGGTGTATTTTATTGCTCTTAAAAAGGTATATATAGAAGTATGATTTCAATTTTAAATCTACCATGTTTACTCATTCTCAACTAAACCTAGTCAACTGCAACTGCATTGGAACCTCATCAATAGAACATCAGGAATCTTCAATTGCTTCGCATATACCAGACGCAAGAGACACACACAACGACAGCACCTTCACTAAGAACAAAGGACCATGTGTACCCAAAACTACTTCGAGGTCAAATGTGCGCGTTGCGGAAAAACTCTGAGGAACGATCCAGACAATATATTATTCTGCAAGAAGATTGGAACCACTGAATGTAAAGTGGTTTCGATGAATTCGGGCGTTAAGTACGAACATTGCACGCATTGCGCAGCCAAGAACAAGACAAAGGGGGGTAAAAAATAAAGCAAGACCGGCGCGACTATTCGAGTAGTAGGTAGGGTTGGGGATATCAGGGCGAGATCAGCGGCTTTGGCAAGAATGCACCAGAACTAGGAAGCCGAAAGATCGGAGCGCTTTGAGATATTATCTAGATTGGCATATGAATAGTAAGGAATAGGGGTAGATTGCGATGGATTCTTAATACAGAGGTAATCAGCAAATTATTTTCTAACTTTAACTATCTTAGCTCGTAACATACCTTTGATTGCTGCAGCGAATGGTACTAATTTCTTGTATGAACGTGTATGAGACAGATGTTGAGGCATTGATTGGAAGCGCCGAATTCGAGGTTCGAAGCTCAACCCTAGCCCTAACCCCAATAACCTTACTAAAATTTACAACTGAATATAAGTGGCGAAGGCGTTTTCTACCTTGGATTTTATAATGTCCGGATACAATAAATCGCTATTGAACAATCAGACATGTTTTTTTTAGATTATGGTTTACCTGACTCTATTTCTGTCTTCCTCATTTCGCTGTTGCTTCCTAGAATCAGAATGTGTCTCCGTGCGCTCAAATCAATATGTATCTACGTTTATATGGGTTCCGGGAGGACCATTATATTTAAGCTGTCCATTTTAGGAATCCATGAGCGATTCAATAGAGTGCTGACGTAATTTCTGGGGTTGTTAGCCCTGCCAAGTTCAGCTCGACGAATTTAAGACGAACAGTCTAATTCCACGCTATCTCCGCCTCAAAGAGTTAGGTAGGTATGCTCCACTTACACATGCTAAGAATAGCTACAGTGGGTGCAGGGTGTTCTTCTCGGCATGTTGGTGTTCAATAAAATTATTGCATCGCTTGACCTCTATCTAGCAGTAGGTTATAAAGACTACCTAGGTAATTACATAGCAAGTAGCTAAGTCGCTGACAAGATAGAAGGCTAGACGGTTAGTTCCGTTGTTGAGATTGCTGGAAAGCCCGAAAGCATCTCGGACTCAGCGGCAAACCTACCTACCTGAATTGTCCAAAGTAGGTGGTCTATGCTCACACTGCACAGATGTATGGATATGATGGGACTTGGTCTCCTAGCGACAGCAGAGTTGGTGATAACGGTGCTCAGCTTTTCCAACTATACTACTATCTTTAAGACCATAGACTCGTTCGACCGAACTCAGGAGACTCAGTTTCAGGATGAGAATCGGAATATATCACACCGTTCCATAGCCATGAGGAATTGAATCAATGTGCTCAAATGTATTCGGTTATACTACCCTAGTCTACCTGACAGATCTTTCTTCCCAATTAGGAAGTGTGAGATTCCAAAGCCATGTGGGTGAAATTGGTCCACTAAAATTTAGGATCTCACGCTATTCCTCGGGTACTCTTGCTGCACTGACCGATCCTTCGCAGGGGGTCCGCTGCCCCCTAAAACCCCGTTTCATATACTATTGGACGTATCACGATGAGATCAGCCAATCGTCGCCCAGCTTCAAATGATCCTAGCTCCCTGATGGCGTTTGAGCCAACGCTTCTGATCTGTCACCAAGAAATTCTACGTTAGAAATGAACCAATTTGCTGATGCGGATCTTCTAACGATGATTACCAAAAAGAGAAGTATGATTCCAGCTTTCAATACAGGAGCTTTGATCTAGGCTTCAGCATAGCAGTGAAGGCTGCGATATTATCCATAGGAAAAATGTATATAATAAAGATGTCAGCTCACCTCATAGAGATAGCTTCAATAGTGTCAATCAGCATAATCAGAATCAATACTCTCATTAGTATCACAACTTCACTCTTTCAGCGGTGTCATATTTCGAAAGTCTAACACGAACTTACAATCAATCCAACACTTTCAACTCGTTTCTCAACCCTCTTCACTATGAAGTCTACTCTCGCCCTTTTGGCGTTGGCCCAAGGCATCGCCGGCCATGTTATCCGACAACCTGACGATGCCTGCAAGGCTACCGGAAAGGCCGTATACGTCCTCACCAACGACGATGCCAACTCGGTCGTAGCCCTACCCATTCAAGCTGATGGTACTCTCGGTGCTGGCACCGTGACACCGTCCGGCGGCAAAGGATTAAGCTCAATTAGCGGCATGACAAACCAATCAGCCGGACCTGACTCACTCGTGAGTCAATCTGCGCTTACAGTAGCCGGAGGTGTAAGTTTTCCCTTAGTATTCCCTAATATGATTGACTCGTGCCTGACCGTCAATAGTATGTGTTCGCAGTGAACCCTGGTAGCAACTCGATTAGCATGTTATCCATCTCGAAGAAGGACCCGACCAAGTTGACTCTAGTCGGCAAGCCCGCGCAAATACCCGGTCAATTCCCTAACACAGTCGCTGCATCGGCTAAGAACAAGCTCGTGTGTGTCGGCGCCACTGGTTCGATGGCCGGAATCACCTGTGCCCCTTTCACCAACAAGGGCATCGGAGCAATGGATGGTCTCCGAGCTATTGACCTAGGCCAATCCAACCCACCCGTCGGCCCTACGAACACCGTCTCACAAGCCCTTTTCTCCGAGGACGAATCCACTCTCTACACCATCGTCAAGGGCGACCCGACAGCCAATAAGACAGGTTTCGTCTCGTCTCTATCCGTGCAGAAGAAACAAACATGCGGTGGTGCCTCGATCGCCGCCGCGGATCCCAAGGACTCCCGCGTTTCGCCTAACGGAACTGCCGTGCTCTTCGGTTCTCAAATAATCCCGGGAACAAACACCCTCTTCTCAACCGACGCCTCCTTTGGCGCGGTCGTTATGTCCATCGACGAGAAAACCGGCCAAGCTACCGTCGCCGCTAAGCAAGTGATCGCTGATCAGCAAGCCACCTGCTGGTCCGCGTTCTCCAAGTCCACCGGCAGCGTCTACGTCACCGATGTGTTGATCCCGCGTGTTCTGGAAATGAGCGCCAAAGACGCTAGTATCATCTCTACTGTTGACCTGTCTGCTGGTGGTGACCCTGGATTCATCGACTTGAAAGCCTCTGGTGACTTCCTTTACGTGCTATCTCCCGGCAACGGCACCAGCTCCGCCGCGATCCAAGTCTTGGATCTTTCGGAAGGACAGGGCAAGGCAAAGGCGATCCAAAGATTTGCCATCGGCGGACAGATCGGGAAGAGCGCCCAGGGAGTTGCGATACTTGATTAAAAATGTTTCTTTTGTTTAGCGTTCTTATAATTCGTTGACTTATGTATATAGGTAGTTGGCTCTTTACTTAAATAATTGTGTATTGGCATAGATAGCGAGGCTTTTTATTTAATTCGACGATATTATTACAGTCCGTTCCATAACCGTGTCTTCCGTACTTCGAACTGTCCGTGAAGTGGTGTGTCTTGGCTGCTGTTCCCAACTAGTATGTGGTAAGTCCCTTGTTCCATAACCCAAGAATCTATTTCTTCACTCCAAAAGCTTGAGGCGTACTTCTTATCCAGCTCAACTTTTACTAGCTTCTTCTCGCCTTTCGATAAGTGAACCTTCGAGAACCCCTTGAGTTCCTTCAATGGTCGCTGGACTGTCGTAGTCTGATGCGCTACATAGACTTGGATCACTTCCGAACCGTCTCGAGACCCGATATTCGTCACATCCACCGACACCGTTACCTTAGCCCCATCGGACCCATCTTCGGGGCTGTCGTTGACGACAAGGTTCTCTAACTTGAACTGGGCGTACGACAGTCCGTATCCGAACGCGAATAACGGATCCCGCTTGATCTTTTCATACCACCTATACCCAACATGTACACCCTCGCCGTACAGCACCTTGTCACCATCGATCCTCGTGTTGATAAATGCTGGGTTATCTTCGAGCTTAACAGGCCAACTCAACGGTAACTTTCCGCTCGGATTCGTCACGCCAAACAGAACATTCGCGATCGCATTTCCCGTTTCATTGCCGCCATACCAAGCATGCATGATCGCCGGCACCTTGTCAACCCAAGGCATCGTGACCGGCGTCCCTGACTGATTGACAATGATGACATTCGGGTTCGCAGCGGCAATCGCCTCAACAAGAGCATCTGATCCCGGCGGTAGGTCCATGTTCGCCCTATCCCACCCTTCGGACTCCCACTCAGAGTTCAGACCTATGCAGAGGATGACCTGATCAACGCTTTTCGCGACTTTAACAGCTTCATCAAGAAGTGCTGCAGGATCTGTCTTAGCGCACCCGCCGATCTGAAGACCGCCGACGCCCATTTGCGTAGCGCCTCCTTTAGCAATCTTCGACGTTGGGGCCGTGCCGAATTGCACGAGCACGGTGTACTTCTTTCCCCGTTTGAGATACTTGCTCCCAATCTCCTCAGCTGTTCCAGAGCCGAAGAATGAGTCACCCGGCCGTTGTGTTGTCTCGTTATCTACGATTTCCTCGCCGTCCACGTAAAGGCGACCGCTGCCGTTGACCGTTAGGGAGAACAGGTACTCGGCATCTACATCCGGTGTGACGGTGCCCTCTACTTCGACGTAGAAAAGGTTAGATGGGATGTTGGGATGCTTGTAGTCATTGAGGAAGCAGCTTGAGTTATCGATGTTGAACTTCTCGACGGGAACCCGGTCCTTTACCGAGTGGGGCTCCACGTAAATGCGCATTTCCATCCCGGGGGATCCGTCAGGGGCTTTGGCAATCGACGTGAGCATTGGCAATTTTTTGTACGCGGTCGCACCTAATGCGTATTTTACTGATTGAACGTGTTTTTGAACACCCTCGAAGGGTGTTACAACGTAGTATGGCCGCAGGCTTGCGGAGCCACCACCGCTGTACGCAGCAAACTTGGCATTTGGACCAATGATTGCAGTCGTCTTCTCTTTATTTAAAGGAAGCATACCTCCCTCATTCTTGAGAAGTACAATTGAGGATGATGCCACATCTAGCAATTTCTGCGCCGTTTCTGGCGTATCAACCGTCCCCTCGGTCGTGTTCTTCTCAAGTTTAAGCGGTGCCACTCGGTCAATCGTCTTTAGGATCGCCCGCACGCGCTGATCTAGAGCACGCTTCGATATCTTACCAGAATTAACAGAAAGCTTCGCAAGTCCTCCCCGCCAGCGCGTTGGCCCCGGCATGTCAATATCGAGACCAGCATTGATCGGCTCCGCGACGGAGTAGGTGCCGTACCAATCGCTGATAACGACGCCGTCGAACCCCCACTCGTCTCCCAGTATTTCTTGGAGGATTCGAGGATTTTCGCTGACGTGTATTCCATTGATTCTATTGTAGGCCGTCATATAGCCTTTCGGTTTTGCCTCCTTCTCGGCAATCTGGAAAGGGAGCAAGTACACTTCTCTGAATGCTCGTTCCGGAATAATGGAATCCGATCTCTGGCGCTGCTCCTCCTGGTCATTACCTACCAAGTGTTTGATAACGGACACCACCCCCGTCGATTGAATACCCCGTACGATAGAGGCGGCCATTTTCCCGGAGAGGACCGGATCTTCACTAAAGCTCTCAAACCCACGACCGCCGAGGGGCGACCTCTGGATGTTAATGGTGGGTCCCAGAAGTAGCGACGCACCCTTTGCGATAGCTTCCGTACCCATCATTTGGCCAATACTCTGAATTACATCCAAGTCCCACGTTGCAGCCAAGCCAGTGCCGCAAGGAGTACAGGCCGCCGGCACTCCATTAAAGAGACGTGATCCTCGAACGCCATTTGGCCCATCAGACATGCGCAGCGATGGTATGCCTAACCGTGGAATTCCCTTGGTATGCCAAAAGTCGGCCCCTGCTTAGAATTAATGTCTATAAATTGAAGTCAACTCGAGAGTCTTACCTGAGATCAGCTCTATCTTCTCGTCAAGGGTGAGCTTGGAAAGTGTGTCCTCGATATCCATTTCGGCGTCGGATTTGTGATAGATGCAGAATTCATAAACCCCAAGACAATAATTTTGAATCAATTCGATTTCTTTAGAATCTCCAATCCGGCATGACATACATTGATGTTTAATTCAATTTCAACTAAGTACCCTGTCAACGCTTTGATGTAGTGGGTCTGCTCAAGAATCCCTCTACGGCAAGTTGCCGATACTCCCCGCCCCGAAGGAGAAGTCAAGCACGCTAGCATCACAATATTATCCACACTGCTTCGCGCGGGGTGAACTAACACCAAATCAATTAGCTAACAATCTCCTTCGTTAACTAAACGTTCAATAGTTACGTGGGGTTCTTCACAGGTACGTCCGAAGTTCACACGACGATTGCTCCATAGCAAAGTGAGTTAAAGCAGTATCCTATGATTCGTCTAGCGGAAGGGATAGGCCGGTATCTGCTGCGATATTGTCTAGGACAATTGCGACACGCTGAAGATCAGGGGCTTCGCTAGACCAGTGCCGTACTATATTCCTCGCTACATCCACACCCTCTTTCCAGCGAGGAGGCATTGAAAAGTTCCCACTTCGAGCGGCAGCAAGCAGTATGAATGAGCGTGTTGTTGCCGTGCGCGCCACAAACCAAGAGCCGTGATGACGATGGTGGTAGTCAACCTGGAGGAGAAGGTCTACGCACAGGCTCAGACACATATCCGCCAGTGGCCTAACTCTACCAGCGTATGGATCGTCTGGTGGTTGGTGAATGAGATAGTAAACCATGGGTCTACGAATCCATTCCCTGCTTGAGAGCAACCTATTTCGCACGTAGAATGCAAGTTCGTTGTTCGACATTTCCCAATGATCTATATTAATGGGTGGTGGAATATGCGAACACCTTGTGACATTAGTAAATCTTCACCATTTAGTGTGGGGAACATAACCTACCAAGCCTTGATCTGTTCATCAAGATCCTCACACTGCTTTATCGTTTGTTCAATGTCCCTAATCCAACCTTCCTCGCCGTTGCGTCTTAGAGTTATGAATGCGCGACTCAACATTCTCCTGTATGAGATCTCTGAGAGGTAATAAAACCAACTTCTTTCCTCTTCTGGTTCAATATCTGGTGGTAACCCATCAAAACTTTGCGACTGCGCCACGGGAGAGGCAAGTTCTGACGGCGGGCTTGGGAAGAAATCTGGATAATCGAAACGTGCGATCCCACTAGATGGCAATGGTATCTCGGACCGAATTTCTCTACAACCGTAGCAAAAATCGTTAATCATGTAGCGTGTAGGAATTGGCGATGGGTCTTCGAGAATATACTTACAACTCGGATTTCATGCATGACCAGTACAGTCGCTGCTCAAGTCTCTGGCTCTCAAGCATGTCTCCGACTGCTCTTTGTGTTCGCATCCACACAAGATTCCTAAAGCTTACCGAGGCCTGGTTAAAATAGGTCCAAGCTCGCAGGGGCTTCAGTGAGTACATCTCGAAGACGCCACATAGAAACAGACATTGCACTTGGAGAATTGAGGGTTCTAATAATCCAAGACGTTTCTTAGCGGCGAGATAATAAGATGATGCTGTTGCTTGATCGACGCTTGTCACCGACAACGACCTGTTAGAATCTGGTGTTCCATTTGCCGCAGCATCCCGCTGGAAGGGCGATGATAGACATGCGAGAGCACAAGCAATAAGCTAAGTGGTGAGTAGAATTTTCGTGTATCGCGAGATGAGATTTCATACCACAAGACAAGATTGGCTATCCCATCGTAGACCGTTCTCTGAGGCCTCTTTGACATGCGCTCGGAAATCTGCAAGGTCAAGAATTGGATTCTTGACATGAACATAGGCTAAGAACTTTTTCGACAGAGGGATGAAGTCGTCTTCTTGAACTCCTCTACCTAACCTTCCAGACTCCGAGCCGCGAGTTTCGCCGAAGGAATCTATTCCGCCGCCAGCCTCGAAGATAAAAGGGCGAACATCAGGGACAATTTCTCTGAAAATGGGCCACCGTAGAATGCTTTCGCAACTACATGTTGAGGCTGCGAATTCCGGGTCATCCAACCGAGGCAGTTCATCGTCTTCACATATCGGTTGTTGTGATGCTCCCGCAGCTGCTGTGTTCACATGAATGTGGCTTGGTAATGAAGCAGGAGATGGCTCTTGGCGCACATCCCCGAGACCAGGATGGGGGCCAGTTTCTAGTAAACTGACAACATGATTGATCCGATCCAAAATAGCCAAGCTTGCAGGATCAAATCTAACCGTCGTATTATCAGCCTCATATGTATTATCCTACCACAAGAGGGAAGAAAGACTGACGCTGAGTAATCATTCGGACCTCCGTCCGGGTAGACGCATTGACCCTGGTTCTTTTGGCAGAATCCACAAACCGGTCGCACATTGTCGCACTTGGTCTTCCTAATACGACACTGCTGACACGCAGCTACCGCCCTCTTCCGACGATACATCCCTGCCGTCCGTTGTCGCTTATTTGAACTAGGCGGAACAACATCGTCATGATTTGAGTCGTCCTCAGGCATATTAAATGAAATTAATATTGTATCCCAGGGCCAAGGAAGACTAGAAGATCTCGGATAACAGACGCGGGGAGTCACGGATGTTGGAGATTGAAGATTTAATGGGGCTGTGGCTAGTGGCATCGCGAGGGTATTGTTTAAGTGGAGAACCCAAGCCACACACTAGTTGCATCTGGTCGCCACAAAGTTAGAAAATAGGGGATAGGATTATCGTGAAGGACAATTTCTTTCATGTCGTCTTCGGGATCGAAAATTTTCTCTTCAACTATAATAATCGGCGTAACATGACTTCTTCATGCTGTGTAGTCACTAACGCATGTGTAATCTATGAGTTCTGGTCAAACTCTTCTGTTGGCGGGCGGATCAAGAAACGCGGTAGGGGGCTTGGGGGGTGGTCTGGGGGCCGTACCAGCCCTCCTGATTCATTATAAACTGTTTTACGCTGCTTCTGATAGATAATTTCATCGACAGGGTATTTCAATTGAACGGCAGCAAGATAGGATTCGTGGGATTCGCTGTTCTGGACGATGTCGGTGATAGCCATATGTAAGGCCTCAGCTGTTTCGCGACAATTCGGACAGCTTTCATAAATTTCTGATACTTCCACAACAAGCAACCCTTCCCGAACCAGGGTTAGGAGCTCCTTGTATGCAGAAGTTCCATCTGAATATTTTTCAAGGTCTGACATCATGACACTCATGCATGCGTCAACATATGGATGAACGGTATACTTCTTTCCGTCCGGGGTGTCATAGCTCTCCCAGAAGCAAGTGGTGGAGACTCTGAAAGTTTCCACACTATTGTAACCGTAGATAAACCACACCAATGACTCTAATAAAACACATCCCATCGACCAGATATCGTAGTGCCGTGATCGAGCGCCATGTGTTGCTCTCATTTCATCCATTTCCGGGGGTTCGTACCGAGATGTCCCCGATGGAGTGAATGACATCATTCCTTTTCGATATTTGGTCTGTCGATCTTTCTCATGAAATCCGGCAAGCCCAAAATCAGCGATCTGGAAAATCCCATGATTACTTTCGTCTTGAAACCAGAGAATATTCTCGGGCTTTAAATCGCCGTGCCTGGTATTCCCTGCATGTAATTCATCGAGAGCTGAACATATCCCTTTGATTTGGCCAAATATCCAGTGAAGACTCTCTAGCTCTAATCGCTGGTTCTCGAAGTTTCTCCAATAATCTGATAAGTTGCCACCATGAGCCCATAGGAAAATTAGGCATTGATCTTCTCCTATTTGGTAGGCAGCGATCGGTTTGATCAAATGTGGTGATTTGTACTGCTGTAATTTGTGAAGATTGCTAACCTCCTTCTCAAAGAAAACTGCGAGCGCTTCGTCATATTTGGCCTTTTTTATAGCGATGGAAATTTCGTCCTTGTTTATATTCTATGAGAATTAGCGAAAAGCTACTTATTCTGAGGCACGTCGTAGCTTACCAGTGTAGGCAGAAAATTGACGTCAAGATGCGCTTTGTGGATTTCTACCCTTGATACTTCACTGAAGAACCCAGTATTTGCAGGCTTCGGTGAAACACTTAGGTAGGGTAATATCCTGTTCGGATGGAATTTGAAGCGGAAGGTTCCCTGGCCAAATATTGGTGCTAAAAAAAACCATTGGTAAGCCATGAGAAGATGACGGTCTCGACGAGACCAGTTTCCTAAAAGCTCGTGCTTCGACTCAATGTCGGTCTCAAGGGAATACCAGGAGTCAGAACCTGAATCGGCATTATTCTCGATCATGATCGGCAATGATTTATCAGTTATCTCGCTTCGTTTTAAATCTGCGAGTAATGACAACTTTTCGCTATCTGCCGTCATCATTACCAGAATCAGGAAAAGCTTCTTTGCATGCATTAAAGCAAAGCTGGAAAGCTCATTTGCATTTTCTACCCCTGTTTCCCGAAGAATATCACCCACTATCTGTGGAGTAACGAATGTGACCTCTCGATCATAAGGCAGGAATTCATGGCCATTGTTGTTTTCCCTCAAGTCTCGCACTATGCAAGATGCTAGACTATTAGTATCTGAGAGGCTAGGTTTGAGTTCTAGCTCTGATTGTGGCTCAACCTTTGGCTTGGGTAACGGTTTTGGCGATCCTTTAAAACGCGATCGAATGTCTTTCGCTAATTTACCAAAAATTGAAGAATTGCGGGTGACCTTTGTGTCTGTTGCTTGTTGATGTGATTGAAAGGCCCCGGATCTTATCACACTTTCTATGACTTCATCGCCCTCCCCAATGTATTTATCTTCAACATCGGAACCGCCCCAATCAAATCTAGAGTCTGGGATAGTGTCGTCATTATTTTGTCTAGATTCTAAGTTCTCGTTGAATATGAGAGGAGAGTGGTCAAAATCATTTGCCTGAGACCCGGCACTTGAATTGGAGTTTCCTAGATGGCCGAGAGCCTGTGCACTTGCATCTGAGGATGATTCGTCGTTCCCAATCAGATTCCTGATAGAGATGAATGCTATATATCTCAGATGAGCAGATATATGCCTCTCTAAGTTTATTGACGATAAGTTATCCCTATTAGGCGACTTCGAATTGGTCGTGCTTTTGTTTAAAGTGTCAGACTCATCTACGTCTGACATATCCTCGAAGTCGATATCAAACGACACCTTTTGTGATGATAGAGTTAGTCTTCTACTCTTTTCCGATGAGTGCTTCGATTTTGATTCTTCTATTGGATCTTTAGGGGTGTTAGGATCATTCGAAGGTCTGTTAGGAATGCTGTCGCAGAGAGGGCAAGTATTTGGTGCCCTCAAAGATGATACTGAATTTTGTTCTAGTATGATCATTTGTTGGTCAGGTGTGAATATGTTTGAATGTGCGCTGGTTAAATGTTTTTTGAGGTCCTCCCTAGAGAAATAAAGAGGTCCGGGATGTCCAATATCGCAATACCATTGGAGTGGCTTGTAAATTTCTTGTGGCCAACGTACCCCATGTACTCCACGCATATGCTGACGCCATTCTGATTCCTTTCTAAACATCTTTGGAGGGTCTATGCACTCTTCGGCGACACAGACATATGGTTCTATATTCTCTCGTACGTGCCGCCTTGAAATATTAGTAAGTTTTTAAAGACTGCCCAGGTGGTAAGGAATGGCTGGAAATTTGATTTATATACTAACCTCCACCAGACACTATCTTCATAGAAAGTGGCTGGGTGCTTTTCGGGGCACCAATCGCAAGTAGCTTGCGATCCTTCCTCAACCACTGGAGGTCTTGGATAAGGAATATGGTCATGATCTATGACGGTCGATCCCATGCTGACCGTTGAAGGGGGTGGAAGTGGCATTGGTTTATTTGATGTCATTGGCGGTGTATTGTAATGTTGCCAAAAGCTATGGTCTTTGAATGTGGATGCACTGGTTTGGGACAGCGCGGCTATTGGAGCTCGAGTCATGCTTGGAACCCCCGATATTGGAGTGGAAGTACGTGTGTTCGTGGGATCTGGCGCTCCAGGAGCATTCGGGGAGTATTCAGTGGCCTGTAGTTTTTGCTCGTGGCGTCTTAGGTACCGAAGCTTTTGGCGGCGGAATTTCACCGACGTAGCAAGGTGCTTGCAAATATCAGCATTAGCATCAGGATACTTCCATTTAATGATTTCAAAGGCAAGGCTATAGAAATAGTCTTCGTCATCATGGCCCATAGAGTAGGTTTTGACTCTAGAAGCTAAACTTGCGGTTGATGACTTTCTGATTGAATTGCCGATTCGGAGGAGTCTCTCAACCCCGCCTTTAAGAGCATCGAGAGAATCCAGTGTTACCATCGGCTGTTTGGGTTCGGAATCAACGACTGTAAAGGTCAGGATATCTATGTTTCATTAAATAGTCATATATAGATTTAGGTACTTCGCCTTAAATTTCTCTCCAACAGACATAATAACTCCATAACCATATCACGAATCTCAGTGCTGAATCTTAGTCTATGCTCCAGGGAGGCATGACCAGTAGCCAAAACACCAAGGTATGATACCCAGGCATTGAATTTCTGTCGGGTCTCTTCAAGACGCAGACCCATAGTAGTGAGCCATGGTGTAATAAGAGATCTATGGAAAAGGTTTTGGCAATAGATAGCAAGGGCGGCAATCCCCTTTTCTTCTTTCTGGTCGTCTTCTTTGTGATCTATAGCTGACATTGTCTTTACGATAGATATTGGATAAATATTGACGGATTGTTTCGGTAATTATCGTTGATTGATTGAGATTCATCCTACCTCAAAATTGATGTAGTAAATCTATGTTGTCTGCGAATTAGATAAATGCCGCACGAGGCTACATAATGATAACAACTCACGTGATAGTTGATACGCTGTTACTTTAATCTGACCCCGCGAACGGTTTTCCAACATGAATAATTGCAAATATCATGTCTCATAGGGACAATGGAAAGCAGAAGCGATGTTGACTTTATCCTACAAAATTGGCCTATTCTTACTGCTGTTCAGGCTATTTTCGCTTACCGAGGCCTGCCATGGTACGAATCAATGCTAGAAAAGTTTGAATCTTCTGACGCCGACCATGCATCGATCGACAATTTCCGCACTTTCTATAGAGTCGAGGTCTCGATGATGTTGTCATACATTCAACCCGACCTAGTACTTGCTCGCCTCCCGGCAAGTGAGATCAAAGATTTGAAAGAAGAGCTAATTCTAGTCTTGAATATATTTGAACATCAAGTTCGAACAAAGGTCTTCGATATCGCATTAGCAACTGAGGAAAATGATAAGGTGTGTGCAGCTTTTTGAGCAAACACTAACCTCCATTCCATATCTTCGTTAGTTTCAAGTTCACTTACCTGCATAATTTATTGCCGCTAGGTGATCGAGAAGAGAAAAAAAAAATACAGCCTGCTATTTCGGTACCGATTAGTTCCTAAATTCACTCGGTTTCTTGTCAACAATCAACAATCAAATTCCAATATAAAGGAGCTATTTCCAAAGTTAAAAAGGCTTATGAGACTTCTCGAAAATTCTCGTAATACGACCGACACAGTACTGGGGCCTATGCAAGATAATGGATACCTCCTGAACCTGGGAAGTAGCAGGAGTGAATATACGAAGGCATTAAATGGACTTCAGAGGTTCAATTCTTTTCTTCAGTCACTTGACAATTCACTTTCTACGGAATCGTCAACCATTCAACCTTCAACAAACGGCATAAACATCGCTGTCACCCAAGCGCAAGAGATTTCTCGTCAACTCTTCGGCTCTTTAGTTCGTACACCGTTTAAGTGTGGAAAACCTCACACAGCACTCCTGCATATGACAGGTTTCAAGGATGAATCCAGTGATTACTACCAGCCAGTGTACGATATGTTCGTATCATGCTGTCCAATGCTGACAGAATGGCACGAAACCCATTGCACCATGCCTATGTAGGTGAAACACCTAGAGTTCTTGAATCTATTCAAGCATTCATAATGGCTTCTGGTCTCTAACTACATAGTATTCAGTACCATTGACCCTACAAATTCGACAAAACTTTCAGAAATGTGTGACACAATTCAAAACCACCGACAGTTACAGAAACCACTCGTGTTGATGCTTGGACGAAATCAACTTTTTACTGTCCACGAAACACCAGAAGAATTTATATATGAGAACTCTGATTGTCAAATGTCACTGGAACAGCTACTTAATGGCGGACACTTCAAAAGTCTCAATGATGGCGGCTCGTTCACAATTGGAAGCAAGAAACTCCTCATTCTAAATCTGGCTCGTTGCCTTCTCAACCTTTATGGTAGTGAATGGCTCCAAGAAGAATGGGATGCGTCTAGAATCATATTCCTATGTGGCGCGGATAGT
Source organism: Annulohypoxylon nitens (assembly GCA_022496965.1). Lineage (NCBI taxonomy): Eukaryota > Fungi > Ascomycota > Sordariomycetes > Xylariales > Hypoxylaceae > Annulohypoxylon > Annulohypoxylon nitens. The sequence continues at coordinate 263,857 of MU386655.1, read as the reverse complement.
GACTATCTTGTTGACATGCATCGGCCTTATGTACCGAGTACACTCTCATCTCTGGTACCCCTGAGAACAGTCCAAGACAACCTAATACCTTATCACCCAGCTATCCTTTCTTTCGCTAAGATTCTGCTAGAGATCGAACGCGGAAAAAAGATTTTGGAAAACGAATACCAAGTTATGAAGAGTACTGGTCAAATAAGTCAATGGTTGACTGTAAGCGCTATTTATAGTCAACAAAAACGAGGATCTCTCACAGAACACTACCAGAAAGCAATAACCAGTTGTCTCCATTTCGCAAAAACTGGTTCCAGAATGGTCAATGAATCTAGCTATATTGAACATAATATAGTAAAGCCTCTCGAACAGGACGCAGCTCCATATTTAGGAGGAATCAAGTTCGAAAATATGAAACTAGAATTATTCTCTGGACGCTTTCACGTTGCTACTCTAGGAGAGTCTGTTTCAACTACCACTAGCTTACTAGCACGTCAATTACCTACAATATCGCTCACTTCACCGATAAAAATGGATCCAGGAATCCTACCAGCTTTCGATGGAACAAATGCAGTGATGTTCGACGATAGGAATGAGACTTTCGACGCAAATAGGTAAGCTAATGGCATTACTGCAATTATATTGACACTATTTAACAGATTTATTTTCCAGTCTTGTTCCATTCCGAGCCCGTAACTTCCTCTTTGGGATAGATATGTGGGTGAAAGAGCGTCACAAGAATCTCACAGCTATCCAAACCGCCAATAATACAGTACCAACTGAGTCCTCCAGACCAAAGATTGCTATTTTGGATACGGGTATAGACGAGAGCAATCCAAAGATACGAGGTCTTCGGATGAGACATCTCCAAGACTATCAGCGACATAACTCGATAAAAGTCGTCAAGTCTTTTATTAGTGATGATGGGCTTGATAGAGATGGCCACGGTACTCTTACGTCCTACCTTCTCTTATCAGTTGCACCACGAGCCGATATATATGTCGCTAAAATTGCTACTAGTAAGACATTTGATCAGTGTGATTGCGTAGCTGACGTAAGTTCAACATTACCCAGAGTTATCAAGATGGCCATAGCTCATTCTCGCCAGGCAATTGACGAGGCTGTGAAAGAATGGAATGTAGACATCATTGTTATGCCATTTGGAATCAAGGAGGTCCACGAAAAGACAAAGGCTGCTATAAATGACGCTTACTACAAGGGAAAGATTCTGATCGCCTCTGCATCCAATGGTGGTGGAAACGAAGACAGAGCATACCCAGCGAAAGACGAGCGTGTCATTTGCATTCATGCGACAGACGGATCCGGAAATGACAATGGAGGGATAAACCCTTCGCCTGTCGATCGCGGGGACAATTTCACAACTCTGGGACTTGGTATTGAATTCTTCTGGTCTGGGAAAGAGATATTCAAGTCTGGGACGTCTTACTCAGCACCTATCGCGGCCGGAATTGCGGCGAATATCTTGGACTTTACGACTATCATGGCTCTGGACGGCACACTTCCCCCTGAATACCAAACAAGGATCAGAGAAGGCGAAGGAATGAAGAAGGTCTTTCGACTTATGGCCGAGAGTAGGCAAGGATACGATTACATCGCACCTTGGAATTTGTGGAGACAAGGATTAAATGAGGGCGATGTGTGTTCGTCCATAAAACGTGTATTAAGATAGTGTATGTCTGATAATCAATATTTAGTATTGAAGAATGACTTGATGTCGGTGTTGATACCAATTGTGATACTACGTACCTACCTAGTTAATTGTGGTGGAGGTGGATCCGCCGTTTGTGATCTTGGTTTAAAAGTGGCTTTAGACTATCATGTTCTTGATCTTCTATATTGTAGCAAAGAGTGACTATAGGTACCTGTAGTTGACTGTTGGACTATTTCTAAGCTATTTGAATCTGGAAAGGGAGGGTGAAACGAATGTCTTGAGAATCTCTCGAAGTCTAAGCAATTGATTCTTAAACTCGTATAGCCCAAAAGCATTCATCTGAATTGGAACGCAACAAGATCCTTGAAATATTGCACGTAGGTGACTCCACGAATCTGTGTCGTTTAATTTCACTCCAGTGGAATGTCTGGCATAATCCATGAAGACTCTTCTCCATCTGCCCCAACTTCCAGAAGAACCTTGAAGTGGAAGTTCGGGTCTAGCTCCATATCATCAAGCTGAGCATCTCCTTCATCTAATAGGACAAGATCACCATCCTTGCCGTTCTCGGTGCTGTCTAGCATAGTTGCCCCAGTATTATACGGAGCTACTTCTAGGATAGTATCCTTGTAGCGAATGCGTCTGACACGGAATGCTATAACGAAGTCGGAAGACCCCGTGAAGGAAATTTTCTCTTCTTTCTTTGTTTTTAGGCCTACGTCAGGTCCTGCCTTAGGTGCTGTGCCAAGGGGGTCAAGCGCCAACTTCAATTTGACATTATGCTCCTGACTCTTAGAAGATTTAAGCGACGCTCCTTTGCCCACCTTAAGGCCAGTGATCACATAAACGGAAAGCTTGTTATTACCCGCTCTCATGAAAGCTTTCACTGACCCAATGGCCATGACCTGTTGAATATACTCGGGGGTGGGGTTGAAGGTCGATGTTTCGACTTTCTCGAACGATATCACATCGTCATGACTCGTCGCGACTGCCCACCCTGCTTCGATACCAACACCAAACATAGCGCAGAACTGCGCCCAGATACCCAAGTTTCCATCAAGCAAACTGGAACGCGTCGCCTCGAAACCTTCCTTTATGTCGAGGAATACTTTCGACTCTGGAATGTCGATATGATGTTCGGGGTTTAGTGGCGCTAGATCCTGTAGATCGCATAAAACACTACCCAGCCTTATTGGTCCATTCGGCGGGGGGGGAGTTGAGTAATCGGGAGCGAGGATATATGTCTTGACCATTTTGCTAAGTAGATACTAATTCGATTCAGAAAATGCATGAGAATGAAGATAGAGCTGGCCAACATCTGGGGTATACATACCTGGACTAGGCGCAAGACAGTAAATAGGCTATTGTTAGGTACTAGGTATACTTAATATCCATAATATGGAAAGGAAGTGAGGGGAGAAGACTAGTAGTAGATGATGTCGTTGGGAGCCTTGTTAAAAAATATTACAGTGTAAATGCACCGTGAAAATACATTTTAAAACGGTTCGTGCGGTAGGTAGCATTGGGGGCCGTCGAGAACAATATAGGGACTCTTCCTGGAGAACGATAAAGACAAGAATAACACGAGCATCATATATGAATGGCTAACTACTAACCTATATTAACGAACATAATCATAACTAACTTAATGTCGTTTGGGTTTTCTCACTAATTTCATATACTGCCCCCTTTATAAATCTTGTGGGAACTTTGCGCCTCCTTGCGTTCTAATATTATCTAGAATCGTAAGTACCTTGAGCGTTTCCGACCATGGCATTATGTTGCTTTGACTCTTTCCGGTAGAAATATCCACCGCAACTGCATCTGCTTCCCAGTAGAACCCCCTTCCAGGTCTCTCGAACTCGTATTTCTTCGACGACCCATCCAATGAGTACACAGTGAAAGATTGGGGGGCCGAAGTAAATCCTTCAATGTCTACATAGCCCTGACTTCCTTGTATGGTACAGAAGACGGGTTTTGTTTTGAAAAGGGATGAACTTGTGATGATGGCTTGCGTTCCGTTAGGATAGGCCAATATGGCAGAGGTCGCGATGTCAACACCAGTGTTCAACGTCTGTCTTGCTACGATATCTGGTGTGTGTGCTTCCTCTCCTGTTCCGGCTTTAGATCCCAGTAGTCCCCACGTCAGGCTGTAAATGCCTATATCCAAAAGAGTCCCGGCACCAAGAGCTGGGTTCTTCAAACGTGACTCTGGTCCAAGTGACGATATATTCTGGTTTAGAGAGAAGTCGCAGAACACGCGATGGATATTTCCGATGACTTTCTCGTCATGGAGCAAGGATAGGAGTTTCTGCGTAAGGGGAAAGAAACGTGTCCACATTGCCTCCATGACGAAAACCCCTTTTGCTTTTGCCGCTTCGAAGACTTCTTTCGCTTCCCTAGCATTGAGCGTAAATGCTTTCTCGCACAAAACATTCTTGCCAGCGTTGATGGCATCTAGGCAATTCTTCTTGTGGAAGGCGTGCGGGGTCCCAATGTAGACAATGTCTACGTCCGCATCCGCATATACTTCCTCGTAGCTGCCGTAGACATTCGGGGACTGACTTGGGATATGCTTCTCGACAAAAGATTTTCCTTTATCGAGAGACGATGATCCTATTGCTTGGATGATATGTTTTGCTTTGGGGTCTTTTCGTTCAAGTACTAAATCTTGGACGAACCATGATGAGATGAGTCCGGTAGCAATGATACCCCAACGTAACGTCGGAAGTTCCTCAGCCATTGTTTTCCAGTTGGTGATATAATTCAAGATTTCTATAGAAGTAAGTTGATGTGTGCGTCAAAAGATGATAGAAGTTGTGTTTGGGTTGTAAATCCAAGGAGAACCCCGCCCTCAGGTGTTCCATGTGGGTGATATGGGTATAATATTGCTCTTGGTGGCTCATCATGCATTAAATTACCGGTCGGAAAGAGTGCCGAAAGATTCCTGAGATTCTCGCTAATTACTTGTCTTGCCAACCTTTCCATTAGATTGAATGCGGCGACGCTAACTGTTAGAGAACCCCTGGAATAATCAGTATCCCGATACTCCCCGCGAGCGACCCACCCACCAGTGCTTTACGCAAATCCGCCCTTCACGATCTAAGAGAATAGCGGGATCCGAGAACCCCGGGAAACCAACCTTGGAATTTCTGGGGTGCATTGACTTATTATTCCGAATTAAACGACATTGTTTTCCTAGTTCATCGAATACGTGGTCTACTACGTATCCGTCGTCCTTTTAAGCGATTATTGAACAGTTGATTACATAAGGAATAATTACGTCACTGCGCACCTTCCCATTACATAATCCCGTCTAAGATCAGTGCTCCAACCCTTATTCGACATCATGTTAATATACCTAGTAGGTAAGTATCCTAAAAGCATGTATATAGATCACTTTCAAGTTTTAGCTCTAAAGGTTTGACGATCAATTTTACAAGATACTATTCAACTGACATTTCTTGACTGGCTCCTAATCCAGTAATAATATCATCTTAGTCATCCTCCAGATTCCCATTGTCAGATCGCTCACTCATTTTCCCCTGAGCTTATCTGATGCTGCTACAATAGGCCAATTTGTTTTACCATACCCAGTGTTAAGGTTAGCTTAACTCTTGAGTGGTTGCAAAAGGTGTTTCTTCCGAATAGTATACCCGAGGGCACTCCCGAGGGTACTATACCTAAAGAACCTCATCCTTTAATATGCGACAACCATGGGAGTCAGGTAACGGACGATTTCATCTGGGAATGCTATGGAAACAACGTATATATATTGTATTTGCCACCCCATACCTCCCACGTATTGCAGCCTCTCGATGTGGGGATATTCGCACCTCTGAAGCAAGCCTACCGCAAATTTCTTGGCAATTTTGGTCACCTGGCACCTGATACAGCTTTTAGAAAGCGCGAATTTCTTCGCTGTTACGAAAAGGCTCGCCGGGAAGCCTTAAATTTATCGAATATCCAAGCAGGTTAGAGGTCATCGGGGTTGTGGCCAGTCAGTGTTAGAAAACCATTCGAAAACATCCTAACCCTAACCCTAACCCTAACATCAATCGTTTGGGGAGTGTGTGGACTGGAGGTGTGCAATCACGGCCATTCTGGGATTCGCACACCTTCAACCACTGCTTAATTTCTGCAGTTTTCTTCACGCATCTAGGAATACCGCCAGCCGAAACAGCGCTAAGCTCTCTATGGCTATCACCTGTTAAACAAAGTTGACATCATGAAACCTAGAATGCTGAGGGTATAGTTTGTACGTATTAGAGACGTTTGTACGTGTTAGAGACAAGACGATGTACCACAGAGAACGCATGTGTCGTTCTTGAACCACCTTCCATTGGCAGAGATTGAAAAATGATCTCGAGTATCGCCCATCTCATATCATCCTCGCTGACCTGGGGCTCCCTGAGCCGGGCAACAACGGTCATTGGTACAGATCGGACAATTGGATCTCTATCAGCCGATGGCTGATGGTTATTGTCAAGCCCAACCTGAGCTTTTCTGAACTTGCACAGGGGACAATGGTCACAAAAAAGCAACTCAGTGGCCGGGGCATGGAATGGCCGAGTTGTGTGCGCTTCATCGCGGATAAGAAAGAAGTCTGTACAAAAGTTGCACAGAGGCGATTCTTGGGCCTTCGTTAAGAGGTCCATAGGAGGCGAAGTAAGAGCGGTTATTATTAAAAATAGGATCAGTGTAAGTAACTTAAGGTTGATACGTATGCGTAAGGTTAGTTAGTATAACAGTAATATGTACCGGGACGTCGCTTTTCCTCGTACGCTGCCGATTGTAAGGCAATTCAGAGAGCGTCATTGGCGATAGTATTATAAAATTAAAATGATTTAAAAATTTGATTTTTCTATTTTTGAATTCGATTTCTTAACCCGGTTCTGTTCCCGAGTCGACGAGTAGTAATGCTCGAGATAAAAGTCCCTCTAGGAACCCCAGCCCCCACCGCCAGGCGTATTAACATGTAACTGTTCACCAAGCTGGAGATTTATCAGCCCTTTGCCGCCCACGTTAACCAGTCGTTTTTTCCCACTCGGATGGTCTAGCAACGCCAAGTTAAGGCCGGCCTTACCGGATTCCCCACCGGCTAGACCGTAAGGCTTTGTAGCACGCCTGTCGGTGTTAAGAGTGAAAGTCATCTTGGCCCTGGCCTCGATAATGCGACATGCGCCGTTGCCTCCTGGATGGAGACCTTTCCCACCAGACCCGTGGCGGATACCAAACTTCTTTACCAAGACGGGGATGCGCTTCTCGAGGACTTCGACGTCCGTGGCTCGGGTATTCGTCATGTGCTGCATGTTGTGTTAAGTCTCTGGTATCCGTGATAGATTGATGTGGGAAATAAGAAGAAAGGGCTTCATGCTACTTACGGTGTGGACCGCGGAGACGCCATTCCAAGTAGGTCCGGCGCCACTACCACCGCAGATTGTTTCTCCATACATAAAAGTATAGCCGGCAAATTTCTCTCCGGGTTTTGCCTTGAGACCACCGTACATCTGAATGCCGTTCATTGTGCCTTGACTCGCGGCACAGTGGTCGAAGGCCTTCAAAATGACATCGGTAAGACGGCTGCTTGTCGAAGAGTTGCCGGAATAAACGGCGGCGCCAGAGGACGGGGCGATGATGGAACCTTCGGGAACTCGAATATCAATCGGGGCGAGGCAGCCTTGGTTAAGCGGAATGTCGTCGTTAATGATACACCGCAGCACGTATATGATAGCTGATCGCGTGAGACTCGGCGGCGCGTTGTAATTGCTCTTGCACTGAGGCATGGTACCGTCAAAATCGAAGATGGCGCCACCGCATTCCGGGTCTATGGTAATCTTGAGGTGGATCTCCGTACCGTCGTCAAGCTGGTCTACAGCTGTTAAGGGTTTCGGGTGAAGCTTGCTGATCTTCTTGAGGTGGTTACGAACCGCGTTTTCCGCGTTCTTCTGGATTGCAAACATGTAAGTTTGAACGGTTTCGCCTCCGTATTCCTTAAAGAGGTCCTCTATCAAGGAGCTGCCGCGTTGATTAGCCGCGATCTGGGCCTTTAGATCTGATATGTTTTCATAAATGCTGTTCGACCCGGTGCAGTCGGGATACTGAGCTGGCCCCTCAACAAAGATTTTGCGAATTCCTATACCCTTTATTAGTAGATGTTGCCAGCGAGGTCTAATCTCACGCACCGTCTTCGTCGAATATTCCAGCCGTCACTACTTTGAAAGAATCGATCACAGCCCCTTCTTGCTCAAGATATGTGCACTTGGGATTGCCCGAGATTCCATCCAGCCCGCCGATATCTCTATGATGGCCCCGGGAGGCTGTGAAGAAGATGATTTCCTTCCCGGCCGCATCAAAAACTGGCGACACGACCGTGAGATCTGGTAGATGTGTACCTCCAGATGCTAGGACAACAAACAGTGTTAGACACGATTCAAAACTGTGTTAGACGGCTGGGGCTGGCTTACTTGGACTATTGGAAAGGAGTACGTCGCCTGGCTTTAGCTTTCCGGCGTGTAGTTCGCGCTGATACTCGACGGCGTGCTGCATACTTCCCAGGTGGACTGGGACGTGTGGCGCGTTGGCGACTAGTCCGCCGTCCGGCCCGAAGATGGCGCAGCTAAAATCAAGGCGTTCCTTGATGTTCAAGCTGACAGCAGTCTTCTGCAACGTTCGACCCATCTGCTCCGCGATGCTCATGAATCTATGACCGAAGATAGAAAGTCTAACGGGATCTATGACGTTGGAGGAAACAACGTCTTTGGACGCCGCTGCACTTCCGACTCGAATAATAATCTTGCTTTTTAAAGCTGTAGCCCGGGCGTTAGGGAGCACTAGCAGTGTCTGTGTCTTGTCGAGTATGATAGCAGGGCCCTATAAGATGACGGGGTAAGTATCGACTGAAGAAATACAGGTAGAGATGACATTTCTACATACCTGGACTTCGTTATACAGCTTGAGATCTTCGACCTTGTAGACTGCAGTGGGGACACGGCCAAGCTCCTCGAAGTAAATTTCGGCGGAGCTGCACGCCGTTGACGCATCAACATCGGATCTCTGCTCTTCTGCCAAGCAGAGTTCTTTCGAAAGGCTGTCGGTCTCGGTAACCAGGGGGTCAGAGGCGACGCCGCGAACTCGAATATCATCCACCAGAACAGGTCTTCCGTGAACTTGGAAAGAAAATTCCTTGATATGTTGTTCCGTAAACGTCGCCAGAAAATCGCCATCTGCAGGTTCCGGCGTCATGAGAGAAGTGCTCGTTCCCTGATAGCGCAGGTTTAGGTACCTCTCGTATTGTAGATCATCTTCACGGAAGCCCTGGTTCATAAGTTTGCCCTTTGCGACTTCTTGCAGGGCGTCCAAGCGAGAGTTTAATTTCGGCAGGGTATCGGCGTTCAGGATATCGGCGCTCGGCTCGAGACATTCGTGAACCACATCAGCTAGGGCCATTCCATAAGCTGACAATATGGACGAGTACTTGTGCACGACAACTTCGTCGATGCCTAAGATGCGTGCGATAGAGCAGGCGTGCTGGCCGCCGGCTCCTCCGAAAGCGGCGAGTATGTGGTCACGGGCGTCGTAACCTCTACCCTCGGTGAGTGACCGAATGGGGCGGCACATGGCCTCATTTGCCACGTTGAGGAAACTAACAGATTAGATTCGACCCGAGTTGAAACCAAGTTCTGCGTAGTGGTGGAAAGGGTCAAGTATATCTACGTACCCAATTGCTACATCTTCGGGAGTGAGGTGATTACCCGTCTCCTTGTTGATATCATCAGTAAGTTCTCGGAACCGGCATACTACGAGCTCATAGTCCAGAGGTTGATCTTCGTTCGGCCCAAAGATCTTTGGGAAGTATTGAAGCTGTAGGCGGCCAAGGAATAGGTTGGCATCCGTGACTGTTAAGGGACCCCCTTTTCTGTAACACGCGGGCCCGGGGTGCGCACCAGCACTGTCGGGCCCAACCATGAACAAGCCGTTCTTCCAATGAAGAACAGAACCGCCCCCGGCGGCTACCGTGTTTATATCCAGCTGCGGCGACTGGATAGTGATGCCCGCGGTCGTAGTTTCGAATACGTGCTCGTATTTCCCGGCGTATCGCGAGACATCTGTACTGGTACCACCCATATCGAATCCGATAACAGCCTTCCCGTTACCATAGTCTGGGTCGTACGTAGTCTTTGCGTATCCTACCAACCCCCCAGCAGGACCGGAAAGTATTGCGCGGAGGCCGGATAGACTTTTCACATCAACTAGGCCACCATCCGATTGCATGAATTGGCACCTGGTTAACGAATCCTCCTGTAGACCACCGGCAAACCCTTTTCGAAAGTTGTCCACGTATTCCTTCAATACGGGAGTTAGATACGCATCGGCCGTTGCTGACATACCTCTCGGTGTCATCTTAACCATCGGGGTGAGCTGAGATGAAATCGAAATATGTGCAAACCCTTCGCTATCGGCGATTTTCGCGATACGTAGCTCGTGGTTGGGAAACGTATATGAATGTGCCAAGCAAACTGCAATAGATTCGTAACCTTCCCTGCGTAGATCCTGTAAAGAATTCCTAACTTCTTCCTCGTCTGCATTTCCATGTTAGCCGTATAATGCTAGACTTAAAACCCCAGCCTCGAGGCGCAAGAATGCGACCACTAACCAAGTTCCTTCAATATTCTTACGGTGTCACCGCTTAGCCCCTGAACGGTTCTCCCGATGTGCCCATCTTCGGCGAAAGCATGCTCGATGGTCACACGCTCCTCCACCTCGACACATTTCTCATATAAGACATCTGGCTTCTTTATGTTGAGATCAAAAAGTTTGGGTCGAGTCTGATGACCAATTTCGAGCAATTCGGAAAATCCCTTAGTGATTAGCAAAGCGTTTCTTGCACCCTTTCGTTCGAGGAGAGCATTGGTCGCGACGGTGGTCCCCATGCGAATGGACGCTACGAGGTTGTGAGTTGGACACGTACATTTAGAAACAATGTTGTAGAAGACGTACCAATCTTAGAAGCATCGATAGGTTGTCCCCTGGGGTAAGGTTGGCCGGTCGCTAACTCAAGAATTCGACGAATGCCTTCAGTCGGGGCATCTTGGTAATTGGTAGGATCGACAGAAAGGAGCTTGACTACAATATCTTCCCTGCCAGGTACCATGCCAATGCAGTCGCAAAATGTACCACCGCGATCTATCGCACCGGGTTAGATATGTGTTAGCCTAATGTCTCGAAATTAGGTCACTTACCGATAAAGACGTGAACGCGGCCATCTTCGAGCTGCGGATCGATTGATCCCATTTTGGATAGAGCGAACTTGGATTACAAAAGACAGTGTCTACGGGCCAAGATGTCGTACCATTGACCCAAGATCCAAGATATGCTGGTGCGCAACGAAAGCCGTTAAATCCGTAAAATGATAAACTATATGGCACAAGAAGTGTAAGAAGATTATCGTAAATTTGCGGACATTGCGGACATAGACCGTACTGCCAGAATGCTAGCAGATGGTCTCCGTGGGTCACGTCGGAATACTTCCGTTGGTCGCTTGGCGGCGGCCCCTGTCCGCCTCTACTTAGGATTCTTATCTACACGACACAATTAGGGGGCTACGATCTTTAATCTTTAATCTAATAGAAGCTAATGGGAATAATTTCGTCTTGATATGCTTCTAATCTGGGAGATTATCCGGCTCTACCCCCAGAAGCCTCTCATGACGGTATCCGGTGATTGTAACATCAATAAATCATGAGCTGACTCGAAAGGGTCCAATGTTATACTGCTGCTATGATCTGATCCTAAGATATCGATCATAGGGTCCACTGGGAAAGATGAGTATGTCGGTGTGTCGGTAGATTCTACCGGCGGGTTCCCGGTCGCTGGGAGGAAAGATGAATGGTCTTGTTGCTGATGCGAAAAGGACTGTGTGAGGTTGTCGAACATCGTTTGATAGCGTTGTGTCTGGGGCCACGGGGGACCGAATCGAGCAAGTAATCGTTTGCATTGCTGGATCCTATCCAAAGCTCGTTGGCGCGGGACTTCCGCTAGATCATCTCGGGTTTGGTACTCCCAGAAACAATAAACCAACGTCGTACACGATGTAAAGATTTGTTTGAGATGTACCCAGTTGACCAGTACTTGATTTGCTTCGGAATAGTGGTCATACAGGTCAACAGATATTGTGGCAGCCTCGTGTAGAACGTCGACAAACGACGAGGGTATCTCAGGCATCAATGGCGAAGGTCGATGCAGCGCCATAATCATTTGGTGATACTGCAAATCATCGAGTGACTATCAAACTTGTTAATTAGGAAATGTTAGGCACTCGTGTTGGAAATCCTTACCTGCCGCCTAACTGTGGCAGCTGAGATGGGCACGAACGCACCCCTAAGGGGGCTGGAAGCGTACCACGACTGAACTTGTTGCGCATAGCCATCAACGATTCCTTTCCTTTCCTGGAAGGGTCCTTTCGCAGTGGTCGCAGCGGCTGCTACGGTATACAGCGATTCTTGAATCTGCCCGTAGAGCTTTCGACCTTTGAGGCTGTGAACTCGCATAGCCGCACTGGGCACTTCTCTGCTGAGAGTGGAGGAAGGCGGCGGTAGAGACGGCATCTAGATAATAGCTAAGATCAGAATTTCGCTGCCGGGCTTTATCTTCCCTAACCAAAAAAAATGAAGAAAATAAAAAGTCTCACCTCGACGTCGATATCATCGTCTCGAAGAGCAGCGGGCCGCGATAAAGTAAACATGGTCAGTCTATCAAGACTGTAGAGGGCCCAGAAGACATCCTTGCGACACTCGTTGTATTTCTGCAGGGAATCTTCATCTTGAAATAGATCCGCCACAAGAGGCAGATGAACTTCGTCCTTTCGGTGGATGCCGATAGCCACGGCCGTGCGTGCGGCTAAGCCGACGACCTGCCAAAGATCTGGCCCGTCGGGCTCCTGGATGCTCATGAGTCCCAATAATCCTAACGCCTGCACGCATTCCTGGAGGCTAGGTAAGTGCGAGGGTTACGAGGATTATGAGGCAATGGTTGGCATCCTGCTTACTATGTTCTCTCTGCCGATTGTTGCACAGACGTCTCGTAGTGCTAGTTGGCGATAGAGCTCTCGAATGGGCGAGTCTTCCTTGTCGTCGGCAGTGCCTAGTTTCCAGTAACGTTCCTGTGCTAGATATAGAACCATAAAGCATCGAAACCGACTACCATAAAGCAGATGGTTGTGTAATGCACCGGGCTGGTACACTGCGTGCAAATCTTGCATCAAACTCTCTTTATTTACGATATGATTGGATTGTTTATGACCACTCAGAAAGGCATTGCAAGACTCGATAGCCGATTCAAGGGTGTGTGCGTTCGGAATATCGGCTACCGAAGACCATGCTGTAAGCCCGGGCGTGTCAGAGAGACTTGTACCTTTTGGGTATATATTGAGCAGTGGTATGGACAGCGCCTCTGATAATGGACGACATGATGACGCAGAACAATCGGCCTGGGAATTAGTTGACACTGGTTGCGATATATCAGTTATAAACCCGTTGGTGAGGTGGCCCCTGTGCATTGCATCATGAGGCACAGGTTCTCCGCTGGCGCTGGCGCTGGCGCCGGCAAAACCAGGGGATGCAACAGCGAGCAATTCCTCTAACCAGCGGGCCCGCTGTTCAAGTGTCTCGTTGCGAGCGCGAAGATCGTTGATTTGTCTGCAACAAATTCAGAAATTGAATCTCAACCGCCCTTAAAATGGCACCTAGTCAGTACCAACCTCGTTAATTCTTTGTCGCCTGTTTTCATTTCTATTTCGCAAACGACGCCGGCGGCCGCGCATGGCGAGCATCTGGGATGTTTTCGATCACACTTTGTGGGGTTAGAGCAAGTGGTATGTACCTAACCCAGGTACCTAAGTCCAAGGAGAGGGAGAGGGGCTTTACCTTGCGTTTCCGCGCATGACATCGTTTGCATGCCTGAGGGGCCTGAATTGTTATACTAGTATTTGACATCTGCGACTTGGAAGGTCGCTAGAAAGGAGACGAGATTAGATGTCTTGTTGGATGTCTTGGATGGATGGTTAATGGTGTGGTGTGATTGAGCAAGCGGAAAAGTTAAGGTTGTACCTTAGCTCATAATTTGTGGGCACCTGTGGGCCTGGACGATAGCAAGAGAAACCGCTAACCCAACTATATCTACCGTGACGCAACGCGTAATAAATACCATAAGTGTGAAAGTCAATTCAATTCACGAGTTCTATAAGCTCATACTCATATTTATATCTACGGAAACGTTTCTCTTTTTCTTTTTTATCAAAGCACGCTCGACGTGTTTCGCACAACGTCCCTCAGCTCTTCTGGCTGTCCATCCATTCTCGGAGCGTTTTCGTCTCTTCCCGTCGATCCTCTCTCATATCCCCATTTCTCTTTGAGTTCGGCGGACAAGACTCCTTCTATCGAGTCCACGACCAAATCTCCAATCACGGGCAGAAATTTCCACGCGTGAGCTGATCCCCCAGTAGCCAGATGTATGCCGGCGATTCGGGGATGAGGCGCGACCAGGAAATCGGCTGTTGGGGTGGTGCAGATCCTAATGCGCAGGTGATTAGTCGTAGCGTCGATATAAAAGGACGGAACTGAAACTATGATACGTACCAGCAAATCTTGGTTCTGTCAAAAGGCCGATCTGCTAGGGACGGCATTATCTCCCTCAAGTTCTCTCGCATCGCCTTCTCCGCATCGAGAGGAATGACATCGCTTGGACTATCGACGATAGTTCGGGGGTATGAGATTTCCATGGTCTTGGACTGATCTTCGGGATCTGGGACTACGACCGTGTTTTTATATCCCGGTGAACGCCGAAGAATCTTAATCTCGCCGCGATAGGGCGGAAACATGTTGAGACCAGTGCTCAGGTTTGTGGTAATTGGATTCTTTTCCCAGCGTTCCTGCTCGTCGGTGGTGAGCTTGATCCAAGCAACCTCGTGGCCGATAGGATAGATTCGCTGCTCGAGATTAACAAGACGACCCGACCAGGCCCCCGCCGCCACCAAAACAACATCGGCGTCGATGCTTGTTCTACTTTCCAGCATTACACCCTTAGCAACTCCGTCCTCGATGCGAATGTGGTCGACGGGCGAACCGCAACGAAAGCTTATGTTAGGCTTAGTCAGGCATCGGTTATAATACACCTCGATACACTTCTCGGCATCGATAAAGGCGTCCTCAAGGTTGCAGTAGGCCATATTCCATCGTGACTTTCCGCCCGGGAGCTCGCCGGCTGATGGTGGCTTGGTGTCTTTTCCGTGAAGCCTCTGGAAAACCGATTCACGGTCGGGCATGTTTACAAGATCTTTCTCGTCATGAAGGGATTCTGCAAGCTTCTTCTGCGCTTTCCACAGCTCAGTGAAACGATCGGGCTCGCCGTCGCAAGCAAATGTCATTCCTTGTTGGTACATGTACTGATTGAGCTCGGGATCTTCGCGAATTTTTGTTTGCGCCGCTTTTGCAAGCTTTGCATAGACCGGGTCCTTGTAGTCTATCCCGAGTGGTAAGCATTTGGCTATGTCGCAGCCCGTCATCATTGAAATATCGCAAAACCTTCGTAACTCTCATTCTTCTTCGGGTCACAGACTTACCAGCCCTAATACAACGAGTAGTATCTACGCTGGTGCCATCGAGAACGGGTGGCTTCAATCTGTCGATGACTTTCACGACGATAGACGGATGCCGGTCTGCAATGGCAAGTGCGGTGGAAAGGCCAAAAACGCCGGCCCCGATAATGATTATCGTGCGGGCGAATGGCTTGTCAGCCTGTGATGCCTGGTGTGGACCCATGGCGATAACCGAAGGAGAAATGAGATAAACCACAGTAGTGTTACAATTTACGTACTTTGGACTACTCTCCGTGCTTTTGTGATTTTATTTCATTCCCTGAGATATGTACTAGTAATCAATTGCTAGCGCGGAACAACGGCGATGTTATCCATGGATGGTAACAGTAGCGGAGAACGGCGATATTCCGAGTGGTGGGGTGGTCGGACTCCCGCCGCACTATCTCGTAATATGATGCTGCATCCACTTCCAGAAGATAAGTGCCCGGGCGCGAAGATGTAATCGTACGAAGCATCGTACCGCCAGTATCGGAACGGATTGTCACGATGCAAACCAAGAAGCATGGAAAAGACTTCATTGTTGCACGAGGAGCTCTAAGCTACCTCATGCCAGGAGACCTACTATATACAGAAGGATCTCCTTGTCTATCTAAGAACTACCAGGGTAGTGAGGGATGCTGCTAGGGGACTCATCTACAGGTCTATCCTAGCTCATGGGAATCTTCGTAGAAGGCTTGACACGGATCATGATGAGTTTTAAGGGGAAGTTCGTGCAAAAGATTCGCATAGCCACGTAAACTAAAGATACCTAGAAATAAACTTCATAGGGACTTGGACATGCCCTTATACGACAAATGATAGTATAGAAAGAGTTTACTCATTAACAACTCGTAGCTTGTTGGATAGGAGCTGGAATGGACCTTAGTACCAAGCTCGAATCTTTACTCAGTCGTATATCATCACATAATCATTCTATTACATCACAACCTTGGAAGTTATAAAGTCACAGCTCTGGAGACAATGCTTTAGTGAAGCCATAGAATTTTAGAATCCTTTAAACGGCAGTAATATAAATATGTCAAAATAAAAGGATTGGAAATAAAATTATTGTTGGCGAAGCGAAGCCATTAAGTCTCTCACACTGTAGTCTTGGGACAAATGATGCAAATTTTTCCAAATTCTTTGAGCATAGGGTAAAGAAAAAGCTTTGCGGGTGCAGTCGAGAAACTTAAATTCCTCTTCCTCCTCCGTTAATGGTTGCGATGCCTCCCCTGGTCTGTCGAATCGAGTGTCTTCGTACGTGACCCCTGAGCGCATGATAATCTTGGTATAGCAAGGTTGCTCCAGAAAGGTTTTATCGCTATGCTCGCTTCCCTCCAGTGTGATCATACGTACTCTGGGCATTAACTCCTGGACTTCGGCCCGCTTCACCGCGTCATCCTCAAAGTCTTCAAGACGTAGTTTACGATGCAAGACCGCCACAGAGCAAGCATACGGCATAGAAAACTTAGCTTGCATACCATCTATGGGATTGGGGTATCTTAGGTTAGCAGTATTGAGGAACGGTATGATCGTTTCTATGCTCTGGACGTCGTCGGCTTTGATGTCGTACTTGTGACACAGATGCAAAACGGCAGCAAGAGTGCGATGGGTGCTACCGCATGTAGGGTATGGCTTAAAAGTGATGCCGGGGTTGACGACAGCAAGAGGTTCGGTCGGAGTTGGAAATGTGTATTCTCTTCCATCTCCGTCCAGCTCGGAGTAGAGTTTCGACCAACCCCAGCGGCCCGTCAAAACTTCTGGCGAGCCCCTGATTCCTTCTTTACTCAAATAAGCCGCCATAACAGCGTCGCGGGCAGCAGCACCAGGCTGCAAGCATTTCACGTCGTACCCAATCTGTACGCGGCTACCGCTGGCAGAACTGACGGCGATGCTGATAGCTGCAGCGGTGGCATTCACGTCGAGCCCCAAGAGTCTAGCGCATGCCACCGCGGATGAAATCACCCCAACAGTGGCAGTTCCGTGCCAGCCGACGTCGTGATGCTTCGGTGCGGCACGACCTATGGTTGCTGCAATCTCAATACCGACAACATAAGCGTCGAGTAAGTCTTCAAATGACCGTTCATATTCCTCGGCCACGGCAAGGATCGCAGGCACTATCGTGCAGGAAGGGTGTCCAGTAAGAGGCCGGAAAGAGTCATCAAAATCGAGGATATGGGCGGCAGCCCCATTGGCAAGTGCTGCGGCTGGGGCCGAGACTCTTTCTGGGTGGCCGACGATTGTGCAAGGACCTTGGTCTCTAGCCCCTATAGAAATGGCAACTTTGGCAATCCGTTGAGGAACAGGCTCGACGGCGCCTCCAACAAGACAACCAAGGAGATCTCGTAGTCCCCTTGCAGCTTCTTGCCGAGCTTCAGCGGCTAAGGTCCGTTCGCGAGATATGTTCAAAGCCCAGTGGGCCATTCGATACGTTGGGTTGTTGCTGGCCATATCTCTACTAGTTTGCGTAGCTGCTCCCAGGGATATGCAACTTGCGGATGTTAGCGCGGATAGACCCAGTGCTAAAGATGTAGATATTCAGCATCCAAGGGATTCAATTATTGCCTGCTTATAAACGAAATTCTAGTCGTATGATTACCAACGCCCTGCACCTCGAAGCACAGCTACTGGTCGCCGTGACAGTGATGGGGTAACTTGTCGTCAGGGGCTTCGCAGCTTCAGCTTAGGCGGCGGGTGTCCGCCTCGGCCCCGCTTGTCTAGTGGGGACTTGCGGACATCGTCCGCCTCTAGTAATGTATCAACTAACCCTAATCGACTCATATCATTTCTAGCGGATCAGATAGCTAGAACAATTCGCGGTTCCTGGTCGAATTATATGGCTTTGATCTTTTGATGCTTGTTCTTATCTTTCGTAAACCTAGTAGCCTGACATCAATGAGATCTCGCGTGTGATGATCCGCGTGCTGGCCATATGCCAAGATAGCTCTACACAACCTCCATAGTTGATGTTGATGATAAGGGAATACCGTACTGGTAGTTACTCCAATGATTATCGGGGGATCGCTTGTCTAAGAACCTGGGATCAGAGGATAAAACCCCATGAAAAGGCTCTTCGAGTTGTCTAAGAAAGCCAGTACATCGCCCAGCACATCTTTCAAAATCAAACCCGTCAAGATGCATAGCCAGGACTTCAACGCAGATGCTTCGCCTAGAGGAGAAGTTGACACTGATTCTGGTCCTAAGTCGCGTACGAGTCACCTTGAATACGATGCGGAAATTAAGAAGCTCGCCGATGCAGAGACCGACCACCAGGCCCATCTGGGGTTCGACATCAAAGCCACGCCAGCTGAAGAGGTTAACGAGAAGAAACTATTACGAAAGGTCGACTGGCATATCATGCCGATATTGATGATCACCTACGGACTACAGGTAGGGTTTATTGTTGCTTTGGCAAGTTTCGGTGCTTCTTGCTCACGACCCTCTCTAGTATTCGGATAAGATCACACTCTCCTCTAGTGTCGCGTTTGACTTACGCCAAGATACCCATCTTGTCGGTAACGACTTTGCCTGGCTCTCCACTGGATTGTAAGCTGAGACCTTTACGGAAGAGTAGAGCGTTAAATACCAACATACTTCAGTTACCTTGCATACCTCATCGCCGAGTTTCCCTTCGGCTGGGTTATGCAAAAGTTCCCAATGGAGAAAGTCATCTCTTATACAGTTCTGGGATGGGGGATTTGCGTCTTCGGCCTCGCTGCTTGCAACAATTTTACACAGCGTTAGTAATTCAGTTGTCCTCCGTATGATGGAGATTGATGTGGAATTTTAGTTATGGCCGTCCGAACTCTACTTGGCATTCTCGAAGCACCAATCTCCCCGGGATTTCTTATTATCGTCACGGCTTGGTACAAGAGGGAGGAGCAGGTCCTTAGGTCTATGATGTTCTTGTAAGTTGACAGCCGTCTTATAATCTGGCTTAATCTAACACCGCACTTCCTAGCTCCATGAACAGCTTTTTCAGTCTCTTCATCTTAATGGCCAACTATGGAGTCGGCAAAGCTGCGATTGGATCCAAGATCGAGTCATGGAGAGCAATACACCGTACGAAAGCACAATTTCTATAGAACATGTGGACCGTACAATACTAATACACTGCTTTAGTCTTTTTGGGCGCCGTGTCTTTCCTCTGGGGAATAATTCTATTTTTCACGCTGTGTGCCCCTAAGTCCGCTCGTTGGTTAACTGCCGAGGTTCGTTTCGTCATCTTACCCTTTCCTCTTCGGCTGCCATCTTTCAAATCTACTAATATTCTCTAGGAAAAATCTCTTGCGCATGCTCGATTGGTTTCGAACAAAACTGGGGAGTCCACATCGGGCATTAAGTTCAAATGGAACCAGTTATGGGAGTGTTTTGTCGATCCGCAAATCTACTTCATTACGCTCACGACAATTCTGAAATCTTCAGCTTCCGGAGGTAAAGCTACGCCGTCTCTAATCCTAGGGCTTTCATAATGCTCATATAATATGGCAGGATTCTCAACTTTCTCTACTATCATCCTTCAGTCATTCAATCTCAACACCGAACAAACTATTGTCTATCAGCTACCCTGGTACGCGATACAGTTTGTAGTCAGTCAGGCCCCAACAGCACCAACAATTGGTTTCTATTCGCTGATTTACAATTTCCTAGAGCGTCTGCGTTGTTTCATATGTGGTGAGCACGTATCCTGGGAAGGTAAGTATGAATGTACTGTAACGAAACTGGGACTGGTCAGCTAAAGTTTGCAACTACAGAATCTCAACCTCGTCATGGCCTTCACATTGCTATTACCCGCCGTTGTTGGTATGTTCCTCGAAGCTCTCTTGAGTAACGACCACCTGTGGGGCCGGCTGGTATAATTCCCTTTCCAAATTTGTTCTGCGAGTGATCTATCGCTAATAAAGTTGCCTCAGGTTGGCTTCTGGATTACGGGTTTCTATACTCCAGCGTCGTTCATCATTTGGTCTACCACAGGCCTTAACGTAGCCGGGCGTACGAAAAAGTCATGCGCTCAGGCGATCACCTTCATGGCTTTCTGTGCCGGCTATTGCATTGGACCGCAAATGTTTTACTCTAGCTCAGCTCCCCAATACCTCCCAGGCTTGTATTTCTGCAGTGCATGCTTCTTCACAGCCGAGCTCCTGATTGCCGTCTGGTACTTCTGGGTTCGGTGGGAGAATAGACGGCGCGACAAGAAGGCTGAGTCTCAAGGGATCACATTAGAGCAACGGAATCTCGAAGGCTGCTTGCTGGGTCTCCAAGACATGACAGATAGGGAGGCAAGTTTAGAACACTATAATCGTTCTTCGAACAACGTAACTAACCTTGTATAGAACCCCCATTTTCGTTACCGATATTAAATGCCGGGGTCGTACGATTTCAAACGGCGGCATGGTATGTCAATTAAGTTTGGAATATTTATATATCTTTAATATATCAATAAGTGTTGTTAGGGGAATTTAAATATCACATTTGTGGGGAGAAGAGAGCAGAACTTGCAATCACTGCTCAGCGTTCATTATATTCCGCAGATATTATTCGATGAGCCTCCTTGGAGCCATTTTCAAATTAGGCCAGCTCGATCTGCCTGGTCGTATGTTTATGGTCTCCATCTTCAAGGTCGCCTAGCTTGTCATTAGAATCTACGCCTGACTTTCCTTCAAATACCTCAGTAATCTCTTCCAATGTATGTCCCTTAGTCTCGGGGAAAAACAAGTAGATGAGGACGAAGAGAATAGCCAGCAAGCAACAGAATACTATGTAGTACTTCCAACCAATGGCACCCATTGCAATTGGATTGACTTGGTTACTGACAATCAAGCCGACGAAGGAGGTGATTAAGGTGAACGATAGACCACGTCCACGTAGTGTGTACGGGTATATCTCGACGGGATAGGCCTGGAGCAGGGGGGTCCAAGCAATGTCGTAGAAGAAGTAGCATATGAAAATGAACGCAACCACCGCACGCCCCATATTTTCGTTGCGGTTTGCGACGAACGCCGAAGTCAGGCCTGTCCACGCGATATAGCTGAACATCATTCCGGCCACGGATATCAGGAAGAGTTTTCGTCGGCCAAGTCGATCAACCATAAGTGCACCGCAAAACGTCGCCACAAGCCAGTTGAATATCTGTAGTAGACCATTGATAAGAGTCTGATCCTTCGTATCCGTGATGCCAATGGTGTTCAGAACAAGCGTGAGGTAGTAGCTGACCACGCCAATACCGTTCCATTGGCTGAACCAGCCGAGTATGACTGCAATGAAAGTTCGTTTGCGATTGGCGGGAGTTCGAATAAGATCTAACCAAGAGGTTGTAGAAAATACCGTAGCTTCTTCTTCAAGGGCTCGCTCGATCTCGTCCATCTCAAATTTCACGATTGCTGCATCCTCATCGCCACCTGCATGATACTTGACGAAGAATTTTCGAGCTTCCTCTCGCCGACCTTTGGATACGAGATATCTATAGAGATTGTAAGTAACTGCACTCATTCCTCTAGGAGGAGGTAAAGTCATACCTGGGAGATTCGGGGAGAAAATATAGCCCAAGTAATTGTACGACTGGCAAGGCCCCTTGTAATATAGAAGGAATTCTCCAGCTCCAAGTTGATTGAATCTTGAAAGTTCCGAAGGTACACCAGGCCGCGAAAATAGCACCGAAGTACTGTTACTGGAATTAGTATTTGATTTGAAGGTGTCCTTATTAGGAGATCTTCTGATGAGGTAGAAGAAATGACTAACAAAAAAAGTGTTGTATAAGGCTGTGACCTTGCCCCTCTGAGTCGGATATGCGAGTTCGGCAATCACAACTGGACTCGGTTGGCTGAGGAAGGAAGTGAAGAATCCTAGAAGTGCCCTTGCTGTGACGAATGTTGCAAGGTTCTGAGCTAGACCTTGCATTATTGCGAACCCGATGCAAGCAACCAATCCGATGAATATCGGAAGCTTACGACCCCATCGATCAGAGACATAAGTCACAAGAAATAAGGCGATAACTTTTCCAAGAGGATAGATAGAATTCATCATGCCCAAAATGGCACCCTCCGGATTACCAAAGAAATGTTTCCATTGAGTTAAGGTCTGAAGTCCGTTCATCATCGAGCCTGTGTAACCCGAGAATTAGTAAAAAGGGGTAACCGGTAACTTTTATGATTCCATATACCATCATATCCAAGAGAGGCAGATGACAACATCGGCACTAATAGAATGAGATTCAATTGGAAGATATGCGCTGTTCGATACCACGGTTTCGAATTTTGCGGGAGTGCCTGAAAGGGACATGTGTCAGTTCCTGTACAAAGAATTCATACGGAAGATGAGAAAGTCGTGTAACATACCTGTGCGAGAGCAGAGCCCACAGCCAATTCGGCCTCCTTTTTACCGCCAAGGATGCCCATTATGATAGCTCAAAGGTATCATGTATCTAAATAGTTAATGAAGGTAATCTCTAGGCTGGTAAGAGATTCAATTGAAGTGACTTTTGCATAGTCGGGTATCCAAGATGAAAGTTCCCCTTCCTTGAGGCCTGGTATGCGTTGCTACCAACATATCCAGAAGGAAAACGATCATTTAAATGATTTTTCCAAACATTCTTACCCCAGGATCCAGCTCCACGCAATTCAATTAGCAAGTATCCACTCATACAATCCGGGGGAGTCTAGCTAGGTCTGGGCTATGATGGGGTTGTGGGGTTAGCGATGCTACCTCAGCTAGGCTAGTGGCTCCGTGATCTCGTTTACAGGGGCACTAATAGTCAGTTCGCCGACACTCCCCGTCTTGGCTACTCGGGGAGTGTCGGCGTATCGAATTATATCTGGACGTTATTGGTCAACAACCGTGTAGCACAGTTGCGGAGAAGGGGACCGACGACGGACGAGCACTTATGGTACATTGAAATGATTGATGTCGATATAGCTTCTATATTCTCACCTCTATATATGATCGAGAATTCGAGTGTCTACCTTGGTATTCTAGAAGACACAATACCCCAATCAGAATATTCTCCAATTGAAAACTACTTCTGTACTCCCATCTCATTAACATTATCCAAACTTGCACCATTCTCGTTTATTTAGCTGCCAAGAATGTCCTCGTCTAATAGCGCTGCCCAACGCGTACTCCGTGTAGGTATCATTGGCTGCGGCGAGATAGCTCAGGTTGCTCATATCCCCAACATCAACTTTTTGTCACATTTATTCCGGACTACATGCCTTTGCGATATCTCCAAGGATGCACTTGCGCATTGTTCGACCAAGGTCAATGGCTTGATCCCCAAAATCACAACTGACCCCGAAACATTGTGTTCTTCCGACGAAGTTGATGTTGTCTTAATCGCAAATGCGGACGCCTATCATGTAGAGCACGGATTACTTGCTCTCAAACATAACAAATATTGCTTAATCGAGAAGCCAGCTGCGGTATGTTTCCGAGATCTTGATAGACTCGTCGAGGCGGAGAAGTCCTCAAAGGGCAAAGTCTTCGTGGGTACAATGCGCCGCTTTGCCTCTGCATTCGTGGACGCAGTCAAGGAAGTTGGCGGGATCGAGAAGATCCTATACGCGCGTGTTAGGGATATCATCGGACCCAACTCAGTCTTCGTCGACCAGTCTGGAACCTTTCCGCAGAAATTTAGCGATTTTAGCAACTCGGACACGGAAGATCGGCTTAAGCGCGAAGACGACATCCAACGTCAAGCGCTAGAGAAGGAGTTCGGGGTTCCAGTCACCCCTGAATCGAAGCGAATGCTGCGGGTACTTGGAGGGTTCGTCTAGCATCAACCACCCCTGATGACTTTAGCTAACCTTACTAGTCTCGGAACACATGATCTTTCAGCTATGCGTGAAATAATAGGGATGCCACGTGGTGTATCTGGGGCAATGCTTACGTTCCCGGGAATCTTTAGCGTCCTTTTCGACTATGGCAACTTCGCCGTGACTTATGAGTCCGGCTTGATCAATGTTCCTGAGTTTGACGCACACATCGAGGTGTATTCCTCTGATAAGATCGTTCGCGTTGAATTTGATAGCCCTTACGTGAAGGGCCTGCCAACGCTTATGGTTGTGAGAGAAAATGTTGATGGGAATGGCTTTCAAGAGCGCAAGATCAGGAAGACATACGAAGATGCATATACCTTAGAGTTCAAAGAACTATATCGCTGCGTAGTTGAAGGTGACTCACCTAAAACTAGTGCAGCCGATGCGAGGGATGATATTGAGCTATTTCGAATGATATTACAAGCCGGTTCAGACAGGTATCGGTAGGCCTTAAGTACCTAGGTAGGTAGTCATGCAGATGTCCGATCGAGCTAAAATCAAGGAACGTGGGTAATTCAATAGTTCATGTATCAATCTTTGTAGAGATTACGCAAATCCGCATTTGTATACGCTGTGATTCTCTAACCTTGTATGGAAATGTAATTCTGATGTTAATAGGTGGGTACGTCTCCAGGTAGGTACTTACCAAGTATCTGGTAAGCTACTCGGCACATTAGCGACGATAATTCCAGGTTTACTAGTCCTGGAAGTAAGTAGTTGAATCAGTTACCTAGGCGGTAACCCACCTAATAGGTAGGGTAGCTCCCGATCTCTCCCAAGTGGCAACTAGGGTGAAAGATTAATCCAAAGAGCTTGCTCGGCCCCACCACTACTACTGTTAGCAGGTAAGTATTTAAGCTACATGCTAGGCATATACCAATCATCTGAATTTTACTTGATATAGAGATAACTTCACCACTTTAAATTAAATACCATGCTATCTTACATGATCCGTAACCATGCCATCAACTTATAAGGGTAGTTGTCTTTGTGGCAATATTCAGCTCACCATCTCGGCCCCTCCAAAGACAGTGATATGCTGCTTCTGTGAGCATTGCAGCAGGGGAGCTGGAGGCACAAACCAAGTTGTAGGTGATCAAGTTCTAGAATTAGAAGTAAACCCGCCTAATCCTAAATTCAGATCGCCAAATTTCCAGCCGAGAGAGTGGAGGTAACTGGAGACCCGGATCTGATTTCTACATACACGATTGTCGACACATCAAGCGGTTTGCCGAAGGAGAAAGCATTTTGTCGAACATGCGGGTGCCCCCTTTGGACCGTGCCCGCGTCGGCAAAAGGTGAATTTCTCCTAGTCCGAACTAGCATCCTTGAGAATGGGTAAGTATATCACTAATAATGCTCGATCCGTCAAGAAGAATTAACGATATGCTGATATACACTAAACAGTCTAGATCTTAAACCATCATCTGAAATCTTCACTCGAACCCGCCCCATATGGATGTCGCCTTCAGATGGAGTAGCCCAGTGGCAGGAAATGAGGATGGCATAATCTCATGGGAAAGGGAATATGCGAGTAACGAGAATCATAGGAATATACTAAATAGAGTCAAATAGATTCATGTAACATATCAATGGATACTATCATTTATGTACTCTGCCTATTGCTTGAGCTATCTACTGCTTATTCAATACTTCCTATATAGGTACCTACCTAGTACCTACCTACTTAGAGGCAGCTAAACAGGCACGCGCGCTATTCGAAGGCCATCTTATTTCTAACGCTTCCTAGCTGAGATATTCTAACCTCAACAATATCACCATCATTTAAATACTGAGGGACTTTCATACCCATAGCAACGCCTGAAGGGGTCCCTGTCAAAATAACAGTACCCGCCTCCAACGTCGTGCCTTGACTGCAAAAGCTCACTATCTTCTCAACCCCAAAAAGTAGATCTCCAGTGCTACTGTTTTGCCTCTCTTCTCCATTCACAAATGTCTGCAGGAGGAGATCATTTGCTGCACCAACGATGGATGGAGACACGATCATAGGGCCTAATGGCGCAAACTTGTCGAACCCCTTACTGAAACACCATTGAGGAACACCTCCGGCCTTAGCAGGATCTCGCTGCCATCCACGGGCAGACACATCGTTAGCGACGCAGTACCCTGCTACGTACTCGAGTGCGGAAGCTTCTGGGATGTTTTTGCCTGTCTTGCCAATGACGATTGCCTGTAGACTATGTAAGTAAGGGTTAAATAGGGGTGGACAAATCTTACTAGTTCTCCTTCATAGTCCAATGTGCCATCCTGGGCAATCTTATGGATGGGTATATCCTATTTCACGGTAAGTTAATCAATTGGGGCCTGAAAACATCGAGGAATATAGAACGCTTACTTCGGTAGATCCTGCAATCGAGGTCGAAGGCTTAATGAATACGGACGGATAAGGAGGGGGTTTACGACCGCCCTCTTGAACTGTCGAATTGTTAGATATCCAGACAGAGAAATCTTTCGGAAAAGGACCTACTATGTTTGATATAATTCAATCCGATACATCTTATGATAGGTACATCCTCCGGCCTGAGGATGTCTCGCAGACTTTTGACTTGGACGCGCTCTCCCTTAGTTGGTTGATCAAACGGATTTTTGCCTTCAAGTTTGAAGGCATATAGGTCACCAGCTGCTAGTTTATCTTGCAGTTCGGTATCCGTCTCGATGCACGCATCACCATAGTGTTCCTCCCCATCGACATCGACAAAGCGGATGAGACGTGTCCACAACATTTTGGGAGCTTGATGGTGAATTGGTGTGATATCTGCGTGTATCAGCGAATTGCAGTAAAAGTTCATGCTGACTTTCAGTTAATCCTTTACTTATAGGAGCTTGGAGTCCAGGGTCTTCGTGTTGACCAATCATATATCGCGGGGAGTATCGGTAGTGAAAAGGGGTAACCTCGGATCCTTCCGAGTAGCGGCTGCAACCAAGTCTTAGTTCTAATTATTCAATGAACCCCAGGCATCTCCACGATGTGCACTAGGGATTTGTGGATAAAGAGGGAGGTAATATCGTGTCAAACGCTAAGGAATACACCAGAAGATGTTCAAGCTCATCTGATACTCCTTAATCGCAATCAACACCAGTCAAAATATTTACACCTTGTTTTCATCTTCAAACGTCCTTTTTAATCCAAATATGGCACAGAATGAAGTTAATGGAGATAGAAACCATGGCTTGGCAGCCTATCTTCAAACCTTACCAGAGCGGAACATGGAGCCTCTATGGCTCAAAATGAACGCCATGGTACCACCTAAACCAAACCCAAAGGCCGTGCCGTATATCTGGAAATACTCCGAAAGTCTCCCTTTGCTCACCAAAGCTGCGGAAATTGTTCCAGCAGAAGAAGCAGAGAGACGGGTTCTCATGCTCGTGAACCCTACTCTAGGTCAACTTCCCCACCCCTAACAAATCATTGTCTATCAGTACGGAAATAGCGACTAAACAGCTCCTAGAATCTCCATATACGACAGACACTATCTATGGTGGTCTTCAGATCGTACAGCCTGGTGAGACGGCCCCGGCGCATCGACATACAGCTTTCGCAGCACGATTCATTATCTCAGGGGAGGGCTTCACAGCAGTCGAAGGGAAGAAGATGCCTCTCCGCCGTGGCGACGTTATTTTAACTCCCTCGTGGCACTGGCACGATCACGGTAATGAGAGTGATGGTCCAGTTGTCTGGCTCGACGCACTGAACCTACCGCTATTCCGATATGCGCCGGTCAACTACGCCGAATTGTATGGTGAAAGCCGGTATCCTAGCACGTGAGTACCTTCCCCCTATCCTGAACAAAAACAGGGTTGATACCCCTATCACCGGGCAGATCCCGAAAATACCATGCAATAGAATTCAAAGGTAAAATACTCAGCGAAGCTAACTAAATCCCCACAGCCCTTGCGAAGACTGTGAATGGCGGCATCCTTGGAAGCAAGTCGAAGCCGCGCTCCTTTCCGAGAAAGGCCGACATGCCGTATATCACTATACCAGCAAGGGGAAACCATTATCCACAACTATCGGTGCCCAAGCAGAGCGTCTTGATGGAAACCACAGCACCTCACAGATGCAGGAAAGCTGCTCTTTCATGTACCACTGCTACGAAGGAATGGGGCGCACTGAGATAGAGACGCCGGCGGGCTCGACAGAGACTATCAACTGGACTAGCAAAGACACATTTGTGGTTCCGGCTGGATGCACTATGAGACATGTTAATACTTCAGCTAGACAGGCGTATCTTGTTGCATTCACCGATCGCCCACTCCTGGAGAATTTAGGTCTCATGAAACCATTTTGAACAACATACCTAATACAATGGTATAATAACCCATTTTGAGAACTCTCTTATCAATGAACAGTACAGGAAACTCAATATGACATAAGTTATTTTTACGGCAACTACCTAGTACATAAATTTTAGCACCTAGAATAACTGGTCAAGTCTGCAGCTATTTGGAATATCCGAATTATCCCTTTCTACTTGTGATACAGATGATTGTCACACGACTCATCCATGTTCCATTGACAACATGCTAGCCCGTTGGAAAATTCTGCAAGAGATAGCAAACTAATAATCGCAAGCCTCCACCAGATCATCTTCCACCTTGAGAATACATAGCTCACACATTTCTATGAAAATAACATCGCAGGTGACAAGTACCAAATGATTCCGAGATTTCTATTCCGTGCTCTCCTTGACAAAGATGATACTCGGTCTCCATTTTTCAAAGATTACCCGCCCCGGAAAATCCACTATATCTAGTAGAAAGTGATGTAGCTCTCCTCGGTCGTAGTCGGTATCGAGGTACATCTCTAGAAATACGCCTCGACTAGTCTTAATCTCAGGGAATATCCACTCCTCGTCTCGATCATCTAGATGCGTTCGCGATCTATTCCATACATCAAAGTATATGACTGTATGATATTCAATTAGAAGCGCTTCTTGTGTTAATAAAGACAGCTCATAGGAGCATATAGCGAAATTTGCGAAAGTTGACAAGAGTAATTGAATGGATGCGAAGATTTATCCCAACTTACTAATATTTTTTACCCGTCTGCACGTATCTAAATTCATAGATGAAGACCTGTGTCTCCATGCTTTGATAATGATTCGTATCAGGTCCAAAGGGAAGAAATCGTAGTAAGTAGTTGTAGCAAAGAAATCTCGATCAAAGTTGACATATATGGAACCGCATCGCTTGTGAGCTGCGAGGAGAATTTTGCGGAAGTGGTATCTGTCGTATTCATCGTTATCATTGCTATCAGTGTGATAATTAGAGGAAGATTCGTGTAGACCGGTTGTATAAATGGGGAATTGCATAGGATAAAGATCTAAGAAAACTTGACGACTCAAGAAGTTGATGCAGAAGTTTGAGGAAGTTAGATGCTTTGTTGGCAGGAATGCGTTTATTCTCTTATCAAATAGTACAATCCGATGTTGGTTTGCGTCCAGGATGAACTCTCTCCAGATGTGTATCTGTATTTCTTTTGGGAGTCTAGGAAACTGATGGAAGGTTCCTAGACGTTTAAAAGCCGCCAGAGGTTCTTGAAGCTCCATTATGAAAAGAGATTGAACACTGATATCGTACGAGGGAAGTAGGATATGATTTGACATTTCAGTGTGCAACCGACCGATCCTATGCATGAGAATTGGGACAGTTGGGAAGAAGACTAAGAGCCAAAAGACATGAAGATGTTAAAATAAAGGTATTGAGTGAAACAGCAGCCGAAAAGCTATATGTCCCAGTAGCTTCCTGCTCGGTTCTAGTACGCAGTTTCCCTGTTAATTGATATGCTTGTGTCCTTGAGAAGGTACCACCAAGTTTAGTTAGGATCAGAAGGTGTAGAATCCAATGATAGAAAGATTTATTACATAAGATAATCCCATTATACCTTCCTCTACTCAACAGAGGATTTAATCGATTCAAGGACATAATGCGCTTGCCTCCTTTTCCTGTTTCAACTTCTCATTATTGCTTTCGCTCACCTGCTGATTGTACAAAATACTTGCTGTAGGTTGATTGACTCATATATGTCTTTTATTTGTAATAACATATGAATACTATATGGGTACTCCTACAATATCTGAAGTATCTTCTATCTGGCAGGAAAAGGGGGGATGAGATTACATAATCAATTCACAAAAGATGACTAATAGTGATAGGGGTTGTTGATTACTAATGAGGGGCTGGATAGCGGTGGCTCGTGCTTCTAGATAGGACCCACCATGCGAGGCTGCAATAATTTTTTGAAGCTTCCACCGTTCAAAGCTCTCCCCACTGGATCCAAATTCGATAAGGTCGAAATAACGGTCATTTTTCCAAGGCGGGCAAATTCTACCTCTCATTTCCCAGAT
Organism: Annulohypoxylon nitens; assembly: GCA_022496965.1. NCBI lineage: Eukaryota > Fungi > Ascomycota > Sordariomycetes > Xylariales > Hypoxylaceae > Annulohypoxylon > Annulohypoxylon nitens. Next base: position 233,383 of record MU386655.1, on the reverse strand, counting down.
TTCACACCCCGTCCCCTTGGTTAATCTAGCTGTTGCCGTGTCCCGACCGCCAAAATGTCTTTCGGAGGCCAGACCCCCACCATCATCGTCCTGAAAGAAGGTGAAGAAATGAAGCTACCCCACTGTCGAAGAAACGAAGAGCCCTTCCCGAGCTAACGTCGAACACGTATAGGAACCGATACCTCTCAAGGCAAGGGTCAGATTATATCAAACATAAATGCCTGCTTAGCTGTTCAGGCGACCATCAAGTCGACCTTAGGACCCTACGGTGGTGATTTATTGATGGTGGATGAAAATGGGAAACAAACCATTACCAATGATGGCGCGACAGTGATGAAGGTAAGACCTGTTACTTCTCTCCTTCCCCTAATCTTCATACTAATTCAATTACAGCTACTCGATATCGTACACCCCGCCGCCCGAATCCTCGTCGATATTGCAAGATCACAAGATGCCGAAGTTGGAGACGGAACTACATCTGTCGTCGTCTTAGCTGGAGAAATACTTAAGGAGATACGGGAACATGTCGAGCAAGGTGTCAGCTCGCAGATCATTATCAAGGGTCTACGGAAAGCTTCCACTATGGCGGTGAACAAGATCAAGGAAATCGCCGTCAGAACAGACGAGTCCAATAGACGGGAAACGCTAGGCAAGCTGGCCGGCACCGCTATGACAAGCAAGCTCATCAAGAAAGATACCCCCTTTTTCACCAAGAGTACGTATTCTCAACCTCTGGAGTATGATAAATACTGAGACTAATACCATGTAGTGGTCGTCGATGCCGTCTTATCGCTAGACCAAGAAGATTTAAACGAGAAGCTCATCGGTATCAAGAAGATTCCCGGCGGTTCCCTCACCGACTCCCTATTTGTCAACGGCGTAGCCTTCAAGAAGACTTTCTCATACGCCGGTTTCGAACAGCAACCCAAGTCCTTCAAGAAACCCAAGATTGTCTGCCTAAATGTCGAGTTAGAGTTGAAGGCAGAGAAAGACAACGCTGAGGTCCGGGTCGAGCAAGTTTCCGAGTATCAGGCGATCGTCGATGCTGAGTGGCAGATTATCTACAAGAAGCTCGAGGCCGCCTACCAGACGGGTGCTAAGGTAGTGTTGTCAAAGCTCCCGATTGGAGATTTAGCAACTCAGTACTTCGCCGACCGCGACGTGTTTTGTGCCGGTCGTGTTTCGGCTGAAGATATGGAGCGGGTGGTCCAAGCTACTGGCGCTACTATACAATCTACCTGCTCCGATATCCAACCGCATCACCTCGGTACCTGTGGCTCTTTTGAAGAGCGCCAGATAGGTGGCGAGCGGTTTAACTTCTTCGAAGACTGCCCGGAGGCTAAGACATGTACGCTAGTACTCCGCGGTGGTGCCGAACAGTTCATTGCGGAAGTCGAACGATCCTTACATGACGCAATCATGATCGTCAAGCGTGCTATCAAGAACCACTCGATTGTAGGCGGAGGTGGTGCGTGCGAGATGGAGGTATCAGCGTATCTACACCGCTTCGCCGACAAGGACATCCGGCATAAGCAACAAGGAGTGATCAAATCTTTCGCCAAGGCCCTCGAAGTTATCCCCCGCCAGCTATGCGATAACGCAGGTTTCGATGCCACCGATATCCTAAATAGACTACGTGTCGAGCACCGCAGAGGCCGTGTTTGGGCCGGTGTCGACTTTGCTAACGAGGGTGTTGCCGACATGATGGAGCGATTCGTTTGGGAACCCGCCCTAGTTAAGATCAACGCCATACAGGCGGCTACTGAGGCTAGCTGCTTGATCCTGGGCGTCGATGAGACGATCCGCAACGATGAAAGCGCGCAGCCGCAGGCGCCTGGCCAGCCCCTACCCCCAGGAGCTGCACAGAGGGCATTAAGAGGACGGGGAAGAGGCATGCCAAGGCGATGAATATGATGAGGTCATTAGGGGCTACGTTGCATCAAGAGGGCGCGCGGTAATGTACCTATGATACCTAAAAGGCTACGCACGGTTCTTACATGTCAGGTATAATGTGCGAGGTATAGATGACATGAAAAGGAAAAATTCTAACCCGGTTAATTTTGAGAACGTGCTGAGTGATACGTTTGACTGGTTTTCACGTCCGAGAAATACTCTGGATTACCCCTATTCACTGCTTAGCTAACCCCTCCCTTACTCGGATCTCCGTTCTACAAAACCCAGTAAGCAGAGCCCGGTCTTCGCGTGTCAGGTTAGGTCAGCCGATCTTTGCGCGTCACCTAGACATTTTTAGCCATGACATTTACTTAACAGTAAACTACAACTCCACTCCAGACTTGACTTAGTCGGAGTGCCTAAAGTCTTTCTCAACATGATTGATGCGAGGTGGTCCAATCATGTAACCGTAGTATCCCCTTCTAACAATCACCATTGCTACACCGTTCGACCTCGAACGAGAGTACACCTGTCAACGGGTTTCCACTAACCAAAGAGCTACCGACTCGGGTAGAGGCACTCAATGTATCGTAAAGAAAACTATTAGCAATAACAACTACTCGCTAACCCAAGTACTAGGTAGACATCATAAGACAGCATTTCTTCTCCATAATCAGATACAGGGGTGTTCTACTGAACAAAACTCTGATTCGTTATAGGCATACTGCTAGATCGTCCAATGATTTGATGTATATCAACGTCGGGACGGTTACCGCGAACTATAACAGGTTTTGGGTAGCGTAAAGGGCTTTATGAAGTATCGGGATACCGTGCCCAACGGCCTTGCCGTGGCCCACCTAGGTGATCACTAGGTTAGCTTAGGCGTTGACCCATTTGGAGGCCCTATTGTTCAGGTGACAAATGCATCTTCACCCTGTTTTCTTACTACCCCAGACGGCAGGACCACCTAGGTAGGTAAATATCACAACAAAATTGATAGCTCACCTGCATTACCAACATACTTTACAACTTGCCACCGAGTTGCATTAATAGTGCTTACACGTGGTTGCTTGAGTTGCTGGGGCCTATTACTAGTAAGTACATACCTGCGTATATCCCAGCGGCAGCTAGTCGATTTCCGGCTTAAGCATTCTGAGCGGTACCAGCCCGATGCTTCCGAAGCATACCGGTCGCTACTCAAGAGATACCTTGCGCGTTTGCCGTGAAAGACATCGTATATGGATCAGACAGTTCCACTTCAACCGACGAATAGTCTCCAGGTCTACTTTAGTGCTAGTAGGAGGTAAGTTAGAGGACCATTCCCGTTCTACTGTGTTCGATTGCGCCTAGTTGACTCAAGCACGATGCTTTTCCTGTGTCAGGAGTCATATCGTGGTTCCTCTGTGAATACCTACGAACCCATGCTCAGTACGCTGTGCCCCCTATTGCACATTGGACATCTGTCTCACCGCTACTAACTTATCCACAGTACGAACTCTCGGGCTCATTGTCTGTCATCATCAGGAAAGACTACCGACGTAATGGCTAACGATAGAACGATTGGGTTTCAAGGAGCCAGTGGCTTTGGCTTGGGTCGCTACGAGAATCGATTAGGTAGTTGATCATTGACTGACTCGTATCCACACGACGACGTATTCGGTGGCAACATCGGAACAGAGAACGTCACTCGTACATAAATAAAGTCAACTCCTCGTGCACGATACGAAGATCATAGCGGTAAATGCCGTCCTGTGAGTGAATGTAATCAGGAACGGATGTTGATGATTTCAAGGTGTGTCGATGAACATTACCTCGTAAGCTGCGACCTTTTCGCCCGATACGCAAAAAATAGAAATATTTAGTTTCCTAATGCGCAAGACTTGTTTTCGTAGCAACAGACTCTGTGAGAACTTACCAGGCACTGGCTGACAATAGTATACAAGTTCCTGAGATATTTCTTGAATTGTTCTGTCCCTAGAGGTGTCCGTAGTTTCGTTTATACGTAAGCAGCGACTTGTCTGTGTAGAGCGTTTGTTGGTATTCCGTGATTTGCTATGTTTCACTTTGAGAGAAACTAACCGATTTCAAATACACACACGGCACGGTCTGGAAATCGGCCCGAGACTTGGCTTGCAAAAGATGCCCTTGAGAAAGGGGTGAGTATATCAAATTTGTCAAAGCCTACTATTGTATGGACTTGGAAGGTCCAGACTCAGACTGAGACTTATGCAAACCGGGGGGCAAATCTGACACTGGGGAACCAACGTCTTTGCAGACGTTAGCATTCTGACTAGTCGACTTATGCAAGGACTGAGAACCGTTATATGTCACACGCACACAGAAGCCGGCATATAGTCTCAGAAAAAGTATTAGCAGATCAACGTCTTCGATGACTATCTAGGTAGAGACTAGACAAGCAAGAGACCAAGACATGATCAAGATCGTGTTAAAATACTAAAGTTTTCGGGATTTTGATGATGTTGACCGTTCTTCATTTTATCGATTATGACGTTCTCATTATGAGGATATGCCTTAATCAAGTGCCTAGGGATTTCTATTCCTTACCTACTAGGGTAGTTAGGTACGGTTACTTCATTTACAAGTAGGTAGCGACGTGCTCTTCGAAATTTTTCGATCTTTTCAACGGATATTCTACCCATCATCTGATCATGAGAGGAACTCTAAACGGAGAATTAAACACCGACATTTATACCGGGGAATAAAAGGAGTAATAAAATCGACGATCTCGAGATTACAGCTAAGTCCGTACCGTGTAACCGGTTCTTGGGAGACCCGACATATGTACAATGACAACTTCGTTATTGCAGCCCTTGTTGCCTAGCAGAATAGTTGTTAAATAGCTTTGTCACAAACCTCTTGCTGTCCCGAGCTCCTTCTTAAGCCCCTGCTTGAGGCTCAGCAATCCCACAACTTTAACCAGAGAACCGGGCGACGGAGCGGTGAGTGGCGTCTAAGATGTGCTAAAAACGCCAATTCTGCGTCTCGACACATCGGTATGCCCGATTTGGTAGCATGATCGTCGTCCCTCTAACCGAATCAGCTGCACGTGGCAGCATGGGTCAATTTCTAACCACTGTATTGGGACTCATTTGCTTTTTCTCAGCTCGCCATTCGGGTCAGATCATCTTAGCCACGTAAGTACAATGAGGGGATAGTTCATGTAGTGGCAAAATTAGACGGCTTCGTCGTGGTCTCTTGTCAAATATCGTCGTCGTCTTCTTGGAGACGTTTCTCGTCATCACCTATCCTAGGTGCTCCCCATTCTACTTCATCTTCACCCCCGCCTTAACCCCGTGGGAGTTGGTAAGAAGTCCAAGCAGTTCTTGGATACCAACCGTGCGGTAAGAGCGGAGGTATAGCCCTTTCAAGCATCCATTCTAGCATAAACCAATCCAGATCATTTGCTAAGGTCAAGGATCGAACATTAGTTCGTCTTATCTCTTGAATTCTCTCTTTGGGACTGGTTTACGAATCAAAATCCGTTTAACCTTCCTTATTTAACAAGTCTGATGAACGATGCGCGGGTCATGTCACGTCGGAAACAGTAGACACATTGCATTTAGGTAATTTTTCGCGGATAGAGTCATCGTACTATATGCACGAATCGGAGAACCTTACAGATAGCTGAACGGACCACCAATTAAAAAGATGTGAATAAAGCATCTTCATCTATAATGTCGTAGTGAACGTCATCCTGGCGCCCAATCGAATCATGGTCATGTACAAAAACGCTTACCATACCTTCTCGGGTAACCTTGCATTGGGACGTTCCTTGAAGCATGTCATCATTGCTAAAATGCCTAGTAGATAACACAATAACGGACTGCAAAGCAACACCGAGTGAATTACTAATTAGAAAGATTGACATTAGCCAACAACAATTAAACCCGCTATCATTGGGGTTTTGGGCATCGAACTGATGAATCTTCTAGATAGCTTCGTCAGGTATTTTCGGGCTCGAAAACGTGTTCGCCCATGGAGAAATCGTCTCATCAGCGGTGAACAGCAAATATTAGGTAAACATACCACCACGATGCCTCCGCAGTGTAACCCAATGGCAATGAGGCTCCAACAGAATGTCTGACATCAGAAAAACGATCGAGCTTAATATGATATCAATCCGATGGGGGCAGATGGATTTTTAGAATGTCTCGGAAACCTCGGAAGTAATGGCTGAGGAGTTCACGACCCGGCGCGCTGGATTAAGCACTGTTCGACATGATCGTCGCCGGAGCCGAGGTGTGGGTAGCAGCTCAGGTGGACCAATGACCCGGCTTCATCGCAGGGGGGTAACAGGGGTCTTGCTTGGTTTACACGTGTCACACTCGAACCCAGGGTCTGGATAAAGCTAGTAATAGCTGCATTCGATATGGTCTTTTATTTGACTGGGTACACGCATGAATGGCTACGGTCCACCGGCTGTATCCGCCCGAAGTGTATCATCCCATAGAAGAGCCAAAGAATTATTCAGGCGACATGTGGTTGCGGGGTTGATCATTCCCAATTGGGACATCGATGTAACTCGGGCTGATTATCGTCGGTCCTGCCGCTAATAGTAGCAGTTAACGGCGTCTGAATATCAAAGAACATCTGGGTCAACCAGGACCGCCGGGGCCACCGGGGATTTACGAAACCCGCCTACTCGGTAACGTGGACTAGTTAGAAGGGATAATTTCCCGAAATACCAGATCTCTCGTGTTTTGGAGTCTCGAATGTTACGAATGCCATGTCAAATCGCCATGATTTTCGAATGATACTATCATCATCGCTCGGCTGATAAATGTCTCCGAGTGCGATTTGCGCCTATAGATGTAAAAGGACATAATACGACCAGGATTTTCATCATTAATGGACGTGGAGAACTGCCCAGTATAGCTAGTTCACCGTTATTACATCCTAACGTAGTAGTATGTATGTAAGTCCCTACAACCTTAACTGAAGAAGGATGAATCCTCCATCCAATTGCATCGTAGTTTTGTGGACCGAACATGGTCTTGCTTATGTTGAGACCCTTGGTGTTTCCCCGGCGCATATTGGGTTTTTTATTTTTTATTTATTTTTTGAACCCCGGGACCCTGTTCCGGAGTAGTGTCGCAGAATGCTTCGCATAGCAGAGGTCCAATGGAAATGCCTGTATTCAGCTGATGAACCGCGTAGCTGGAGCCGCGTAGCGCAACCTTCCCGCACGACTAGATCATATCCGGTGGCTGGTGGACCGGAAGGGTACTTGAGTGAAATATATCTAGTGATTTACATATATCCTTGGGGGGATCTCATATTGAGTGTTTTGACAATTACCGGAGGATTTCATCTAAACTCGGCTTCTCGCATAGCCCTCTAAGAACTACGGCTATGGACTTCCAAATTTGCTTTGGTCTCGCCTTAGTTGAGACACTTATTACATCTGCTTTAAGTCCAACTTCTAAGCCATTTTCAGACCTCCCAACTAATAAAACACTTTTATTTCTAAGCTTCTTCAGTGTGCAATGGCTAGTCATCAAATTCTACCGCGTCTTCATATACCCAAATTTCTTCTCTCCACTAAGAGGCATACCTGGTCCAAAGGTACTAAAGTTGCCCTTTCCTAGAGACTTGGTGATATTTACTAATCATATGCTAGGATAACCACTTCTTCATCGGTCAACTTCTACATCTGTATAGAGCCGCAACTCCGATCGATCAATATATGAGATGGTCTGCGACATGGCCCGACTCACCGTTTATCCGTTATCCCATCCTAGCCAACAAGGAAATCCTCCTAATGAACACTATCGAGGCTCACAAGCAAGTATTACAAACGAAATGTTATGATTTCGTCAAACCAAAGTTCTTGGGAAGACTTCTTGGCGAAATTGTTGGCACAGGTCTCTTGTTTGCTGAGAACCATGAACACAAGAAACAACGGAGAATGATTCTAAGTATGATGACACTCTAATCTGATGTACTGGGGTCGTTGCTAACATCTACGAAGATGTCTTCTCCGTCCCTAACATGAAGAAGCTCATCCCTGTCTTCCAACAAAAAGCAGAGGAAATGACGACATTCATCGAGCGTAAAATGAAGGAAAATGGCTCGAATAATCTCGAAGGTTCGTATGCTATAACACAATATATTGAAATGGTGTACTGAAATTTATGATAAATAGTCCAGAAGATATTCAGCAAAGCTACATTAGACGCCATTGGAGTTGCCGCTCTGGGCATTGAATTAGAGAACCTACGATCAGAAGATTTGAAATTGGATTTCCTGGAATGCTACTTCCGCATGCTCTCGCAACCACCACTAAGCGCACTTATCAGCTTCATCCACGTCCACATACCGATTCGCCGATTCCTCCCGATAGAAGCTAATTGGGGGTTCATGCGAGCGATGCGAGGAGTTCATAGCATGCTTAACGAATGCATCGAGGAACGAATCCGAGACCTTAAGTCGACCGATCGAGAGAAGGTCGGCGGAACTGAATCCAGGGACTTGTTAACTTACATGATCGAGGAACGAGAGCTACAGAAGGAGGATCTTACTATCGCAGATATCCGCGGTCATGTGAGTTATTACATTGTCATTCTTAGGAGTGAAGGTTGACTAACATTCACAGTTACAAAACTTCCTTTCTGCTGGTCACGAAACAACCTCCGGTGCTCTGACCTGGGCTTCTTATGTCTTAGCCACGCGACCAGAAGTCCAAGACAAACTAAGGGATGAAGTGATCCAAAACCTGGGAACATTCGGTATCCCCTCTTACAACGAAATCGAGAAGCTTACCTACCTGAAAGATTTCTTGCAGGAAGTATTACGGCTATACACACCAGGTAAGCTACCCCCTTGTGCTCATATGCATACCCGCCACTTAGCTACATTATCCATTCCCTAACAAATATACTACAGCACCCGCCACATGGAGAGAAGCTGCCAAGGATGTCACTATTTGCGGACAGTTCCTACCAAAAGGCACGCAAATAGTGCTTAGCCCACCCGTAACAAACCTGTCCCCCCGGATATGGGGCCCCGACGTTATGGAATTCATCCCTGAGCGATGGGAGTCCCTAAAAGACGACGCCGCGACACCTTACGCAACACAGACGTTCGGTAACGGGCCAAGAATATGTATTGGCAAAAGCTACTCGCTGCTTGCGTTCAAGGTGATGATGATCGAGCTCCTGCGAAACTTCCGATTTTCGCGCAGCCCGCAGCTTGAAGCTATCGGTGACGGGCCGGTGCCGGTGCAGAACCCGGCTGTGACGTGGCGACCTAAGGGAGGTATGACGGTTCACCTGGAAAAGATTACGTGGTCATGATAAGGATACATATGGATGGATGGGGTTACTGGGTTTAGGTTTGGGGATAGTGTATACCATGGTTTAATGTTACGGATACAATGACTGATGACAACTGAGCTTAGCTGGTCTTGATGTGACATGGGATGCGTGTACTGATTGGCTCGGGGTTAGCCGCTTTCATTGTGACCTAAGTCGGATCGTGAATCCTTGGGTTAAACATGAGTTTGGGAAGGATATCTGAAGGAATAACATCAATTTTACCTATTTGATCCTTCGGTCTATATCTACTCTGAATACGATAGAATGGAGTCGGAACACGGATGAGGATCGGACTGTAAGATGATGTTCGTTCCGACGAGCAAAACAACATCTTTTGTAGATCTGTCCCTAAAGTTTCTTTTCAGCTAAGACCAAATCGAGAGAACTCCACGGCGGAGTCGTGGATCTAAGATAGATGCGGAAACTCGGCTCCGCGATGGGGATAGGTTCATGCAAGGAGGATTCAATGATCAACAGCAAATCGATGCTGCTGAGACTTACCTAACCCCTAAAACCGGACCGACCGAGGTCGTACGGGGATGACCTAAAATGAACTTCACCCCGCGAACCGCAAGGTCTTTTTGACCGGTCAGGATTTCAAATGTCATTGGAAATATTATTAATTGCAAAAATCGAGAGGGTCATTCCCACGACGTTCTCAGGACCCAGCTGTGAATTGAGACCAGATCGAATCGTATTCTGGTAAAATGTCTTGAGCTAATGGTTTATAGGTAGTAATTAATAGTTAATCCTAGGTTATATTAGATCTGAGCATCCAGAGGCATGGGAATTTGGTGCATTTGGAAGGATGATGCAAGATGCCATTTCGGCGCATCGATCACATGACTCAAAGCTCTTGCCCTGTCACGTGCTTAGACCTTCTGAATGGGACGTCTCCAGTGGTAATCAGTGAAGCGACCGCTAAATCTTAGTGGACAACCGCTATAGTTCAGCAGATTAGTCACTGAAGAACTTTGTGATTCAGGGGCTACTTTGCTTAGTCATGATATTTTTGAGGAGACCCTAGATCGTACAAAGTCAGGGTTTTCCCGAATATTTACCGTAGCTGTAGTTCGTATTTTTGGCAGCTCGTTCTAAGATATTCACTCCTACGAATTTCCTCTCCCGACGCACAGTTCATCAACGCATCATCGCCAACGAGACCCCGGCCACCCCCCAATATCGAGGGGTAACAGAACTTAGCTCGTGGCGACGGTAACACAGCATCGAGAGCCAATTACCGAACTTTAAAATTGGTAAGAATATTATTACTTACTTCCTGACCTTGACCTTCAATCCCGTTATTACGTTCACTACCTCGACTGGAAAAAATTCAGTGTTTGGATATGTATATAGTCGGTAGTGTCTTGTTGATACGCAGAGGAAAAAGAAATATGAGACAAGATAAGACAGAACCAAATATTTGTGAAGGGATAAGCTGCATAATATGTTAAACAAGTACGTATTATTGATGGGTAACACATCTAGGTTCCGTCACACTCAGAGGCAAGATGCCGGCAATTATGGATGACCCGTCCAGTCCAACCATCTACCGCGTCACCGGACAGGCCCCCTATCCGGACCCAAATAAGCCGGAGCTACCGCCAAACGTTCTTCCTCGTCAGGTGACTTTAAGGGACCGCCAAACCATCGCTACCGTCGTGCCGTTCGCATCCCGTGATCAAGTCCCCGTTTCCTTACTAGCATACCTCTCCGACCAATTTGCTAAGGAGATTGAGGGCGGGGATACTTATCCCATGACAGAACCCATGCCCCTCGAGAAGTTCTCCGCTTATTGGTTCCAGAACTTTGCCGGTATAATGCTTCTGGGACAGATCGAGAGTGCCGCCGATGTCGTCGAGGGCAAGGATTGGTCCCGAGAATGTCTCGGCAGTTTCTATATCAAGCCTAATTACCCCGGTCGGAGCAGTCACGTCTGCAACGGTGGATTTCTCGTCACCGAAGCCACTCGTAACCGTGGTGTCGGCCGGCTGATGGGCGAGAGCTACCTGGACTGGGCTCCGAAGCTTGGATACTCGTATTCGGTCTTTAACCTCGTGTATGAAACGAATGTAGCTTCATGCAAGATCTGGGATGCCCTCGGCTTCAAGCGCATCGGGCGCGTTAAGGGTTGCGGGAACCTAAAGTCGTATCCCGACAGGTTGATCGACGCTATCATCTACGGGCGAGACCTAGGACCCGGCGAGGGCAACGGCGAACCCCTTCTCGTGAGTGAAGAGCGTTTCGACAAAATAAAATTCTACCTCAAGTACGGGCGCTACCCGAATGGATCTGACCGCGCCGAAAAAAGCAGGCTCCGGAGCGCCGCGACGCATTATAAATTACTCGACAACGACGTTCTCATGCTCAAGGATAAGGAGGTCATCAGCGACCCCGTCCGTCAGATGGATATCTCGCGTCGCCTTCACGAAACCGGTGGCCACGCTGGTATTAACAAGACTACAGCTACGATCGCCGAGAAATACCATTGGAGTCGCGTCAAGGAGACGGTTTCGCATGTAATTAGAACGTGTGAGCAATGCAAGGAAGCGAGCAAAACACCTTCCGCTCAAAACCAACCCAGCTCTCGGCGCCTCACCGTGAACTCTGCCTGCGCCGCTATCGGCTTTGACACTATGCCGTCAAGAATGTCTCCTGTCGAAGCAACTGAACCCGGAAGTGTCGATGCGACCGGCAGGGTCCTCGAGCTAGAAACGTCTACGCACCATGATCTACCTTCATTGCCTCCAAACCCATATGCTCACCCTAGTGATATCACGTCCTTGTTAAACCCTCCCATGCAGACACCATCAGATACCGGCTTGTCGCCCCATCATCCCTTAATGCAAAGTCAACTCCACCACGATTCCGCGGCTACTCTCGCGTCACTTCATGAAGCCGTCGACATGTATCATCCCATAGACCCGCAAATCATATCACAGTCCACACACCACCAGCCAACATCACATCATCACCACCCTAATATATTTAATTCTTTAAACCCAAGTGACACATTAACACACTCCAGCCCCCATCCCTCTCATACATCGCTTTCCGGCCATGAACCCTACAGCCCACACGCTACATCTTTACACACACACATGGCCTCATTCGCAACGCAACCTCATCATCACCCCCATCACCCAAGCCCGCACCACGAAACTGACTCCTTTCAAGAGCTGCTACACGGCACCGGCAGTGTTGACGGCGATAGCAACCACCACACGATGAATACGCATTCCGAACAAGACGACTTAGACATGCTGATCGATGCTGAGATGGACATAGACGATGTGGTTGTCCACGATCACGACCACGATATCAATATCAATTCTAGACCACTCGACGAAGAGGGCGGCATTGGTAGCAAAACTGCCCTCGACGCCCTGGGAGAGGACTTGATGGGAGGGTCGGGCATTACCAAGCGCAGTAGCATTTTCAACGTCGTCTACCATCCGCCCGATTCATGACATTTATTCTACATATATTCCGTTTCATATTTAGCATTTTTGCATTGGATACCCAAATAATTGGACCCGCATTTTGGAAAGTGGGTGAGGTTGGGGACATTGGAGCCGGGGCAGGTCTCGGAATAGAATCTATCTCATATATATCATATACACGAGGATCACCGATGATTAATCCTCATTTTTTGGTTGAATATATTGCTCGGATATACTATTTTATACAGACGATGTCCATGTTGGTCTTCATATGACTTTAGTGCCTCAATACATGGGTGATAAGGACCTCCTATTTCATCTTCAGGTAGGTACCTGATTCATGCTCCAAACTGAGGCTAGTCCTCAGGTTTGACTACAGACCAGGGGTCGTCTATATTAATGGATGAAGGCGCGCCGTCTTTTCTCTCCCCTCTGCTGAAATAACGATACTTCTCCTGCGCTTTCATGAACTTCGCAACGTCTAGCGGCGTCTGCCACGACACGATGCCTTTCTTAACGTCCTGCTTGCGCCGTTGCTGGCCGGTTTCACCCGCTCGGCCGAGAACGCTGCCGATGACAGCCAAGCATCGTAAACTATTCAATTTGTTAGCATCAGCGCCATCCACATCGAACGAAGCATATGAGATATCAGATCCCACATTGTCGCGAAATATGGGCAGAAACATACCTGTCATCATTCGCCGGGATCGCGTATGTAACCCACGTGGGCTCCGCATTTGTATCAATGACGCCAATCGTTGGCACATTAACCAGCGAGCACTCGTGCAACAACGTATAATTCTCCATCGGGTTGAGACACACTACCAGATCAGGGATCAACGGTAAGCGGTCTTGCAAGTGCCTCTCGAACCCCTTCACGGGCTCGTCGTTCTCATCCACGATCTGCATCGGCATGCCTTCAAGAATAACCTCGCTGTTCGTGATCGAGCCCGGCGTCCACTTGGTGAATAAATGGCATGCACCCGCTAGCCGCGCAGCCTGCGTCACGATCGGCATCTGTCCCTGCCGCGTTCCGACAAAGAGGATGATACCACCCCGGTATGCCACTTCCTCCACGACACGGGCGGCGCGACGCAGATGCGCCGCTGTCTGCTCGAGAGAGATAATATGGATGTCCTCACGTATACCAAATATGTACCGCGCGTTCGCCGGATTCCATAGCGAGGCGTGGTGTCCCATATGCGCTTGCGAAGCCATCAGCAGCTCTAACGTAACGTCTTTCGGGCCCGGGGGGTCGCGGAAGACGTCTCCTGGGCGGTACTTGCGCTGCACATGTGCACCATACCGGCCGATTTTAGATTTCATCGCTACTTTCAGCTTGTACTCCTCGACCGTCGTGTCCGGGACATCGGGCTTCTTCCTCCGCGAGGAGGGGCGGGCGTTCGCTGTGAAGATGGAGGGGGGTTGCGCGGCGGGAGTTGGGGTTTCGAGGGCGGCGGCTGCGGCGGCGAGGTCGCTTTCGGATATTCCATTTACTCCTGCCGGGCCCCAGGGTGAGTTCTGTTGCGTGGAGAGGCAGCGGAGGCAAGCCTGGCGAAGAGGGGCTGCCAATGCCTTGCGGGCTGGATTATTACGTTAGCTTCCATCATTACAAACCTAACAATATATATTTATATAGATATATCGTATATGACTCACCATGGCGAACACCCAAGTCTCTTATAATCATAGTTCCGACGATCGCTGTCGCAGTATGTTGTCTCACAAAGCTCTATCGCGACTTTTTTTCTCCAATTGATGCAAGATTCAAGATTCAATTGACAGGGGTCTGGTTAAGGCACAACGTAATCCCGCGCCGACCCACAATTTGATTTACCGTTAATTCTGTACGTAATTGCCCCGTGCGCTACGATTGCGGTTTCCCCCCTTAAATTGATAGACATACAATGCTTCATGACGTCGAATTTGGCACGTGGAAATTGACAATGGTAGTAGAAGGATGTAGAGATGTAGAAAAGCCGAGTAATTTCAAACAGGCCAGGTATAATTTAACTATTACTAAGTAGTCTAGTCGTCATAAGAATTGAGCACAAGTATCTACATCCCCCGACTCGCGTTCCCATTCCCTCTTTGCACTCGCAAACTCCGATTGGCCATGCTTCAACTCTCGACGAAAACGTCTTACCGGCTAGTTGCTCTTGAGATGGTGAAAACGCCCACGATAACCACGGCCAGCGCGACGATAGCACCGGGGAGTAGTAACTCGTTAGGCACGCCGGCGATGATCTGTTCCGGCTCGATGTAGGCACTGCTTCTCTTACGACGCCTTGCCGTCGCGTAGTCCTCGTCGCTCTCCTCCTCTTCATCCTCATCATGAGTGTGTCGTCTACGGTGAAGGCCGGAGGGGGCTGAGCTTGCGGCCGGAGTCATCAATTCAGGTTGAGGGGCAGCAACGGGCGGCTTCTCAGGGTCGTGTACGAAAAGATCGACCTTCTCGCGATGGTTGTGTCGTGCGAGTAAGATAGCTTCCAGCAGATCCTGATCGGTCGTGATGCTCACCGTGTCGCCCTCGTCATCTAGGTAGCTCACAGCAAAGCCACCGGAGCTCAATCTGCCATCCTCGACAATTGGCACTCCACCGATGGCTTCCACTTCACTGCCAAGCTTACCTACCACGCTCTCAACAAATTTCTCGATACCATCACTCGCGATGATCTGTAATCGATGGACACGGCCACTTGGTGCCTTAAATTTGAATGCGAATGGCGTATCCGCTGGCTGGTGGTGAGCGAGCGAGGAATGCACCGGCGATTCGTTGCCCACATGGGAAGCGCTATCGCCAGGCGCCACCAAATCGTTCATGCGCTCACGCTGTGCATCAGGGGACAATACAGACCGAGATACCATAGTGCCGCCGTGGTGGTGGCTTCCATCGCCAGAAACCATTGACTCGGTCTCGTTGTCAAGCGAGAGCCAGAATTTGTTCCATGCTGGCCCTTCACTATCGCCCGATGTCCCCATAGTGTTGATCTGCTCAAGCGTTTTGTAGGTCAGCTTAAGCACATCGACCATGCCGACGATTTCACCCTGGTCATTCATAACCGGGAGGTTAAGGTAGTGACCATCTATATAATATGTTAGCTCAAGACTAAACTCATTCATTATGTTTAATAGATCAGCAACTAACCGTGCATCTTTCGGAGAGCGGCCTGGATGCTCATGTCCATGGGGGCGAAATCGGGGTGCGGTGTCATGACACGAACGACACTGCAGGTCCTGGGGTCTAGGCCAGGAGCAATAACTCGCAATACCACATCCTTGCTCGTGAAGATACCCGTAATTTGACCTTGGTCTTCAACTAACACGGCAGTGGTACGCTCGTTCTTCATCAATATCGCCGCCTCTTTCACGGTAGTCTTGACGGTGACTGTCACGGGCGGCGTACCGTTTAGGACGCTCTCTAGAGTCGGCCCAGACATTTTGTGGCGCAGTGCCTCGACGTACTGGATAATCTGCTGAGGTTGGCTGGCACCTAACTCTGACTGCACACCTTCCAAAGCGGCATAGAGCTTTGTCGAAGATGCGTACGCGCGCTCCAGCTTTTCCATAGCATCGTAGAAACATTTTGTGATATCGAGGATACCCGAGATGTCTTGGTTCTCATCCATGACAGGCAAATGTCTAAAACCTCTGCGAACCATGAGGTCGAGGGCCTCGGTGGCGCTAGTATCGGTGCGAGCGCAAAGGGGATTCGTAGTCATGATTTCGGCGATAGTAACATTGGTGGCCTTCTGGTTCTCGCCGACAACTCGGAAAGCCAAATCCTTGGCGGTAAAGATACCAGCGATTCTGTCATCGTCATCCGTAACTAGCACACAATCCTCTCTCTTGGCTGCCATCAACTGGGCCGCCTCAGCGACAGTGGTACCCGGCTTGATCTGGAGGGCAGGGCTGGGCTTCAGAGCGAGAACGGTTCCGGGCGGGGCTTTGCGCGAATGTCGAGCTCGGCCGGTGAGATGCTTCTTCTTGGAGAGGTCGCTCTCCAGCTTCTTTCGGATTGCCTAATGACCAAGGTCAGCATCCAATAACCTAGGTAATAATAGACATAGCGCCGTATACCTCATCTCGTTTGCTCTGCTTCTGTCTACTTGCGCTAATTCCGGAGGCGGCATCGCTCGGTGAAGGTTGGTGACCGTGAGTTTCGAGGACTGGTCGAGGAATATTCGAATTGGCAGGACTAGCAGATCCTCCAAATGGATCTCGTCCGCCGCGATTCTGATTGCGACTCGGCGTGCCTCTCATTGTGCCGGACATGGTGGAAAATTTAAAGGAAGGTGAAGGTTGATTTATTGGTGGTTAGTTGCTGATAGTACCGATGCTGTGGATGAGATGCAAAGATGTTCGAATGAGTCTCGAAAAAATTCAACTGCCAATAGAAAGGCAAGCCGAGTGTCCGGTACTATCGAGCAAATCGAGCAAATCGTATTAGCAACAGCGACATGTGCAGCAATGGTGATCGAATGATGTTTGATTACACCCCCTCTATTACTAGCGAAGATAAAATGGAGGAGCAGGAGGAGATAAAGTATCGGTCAGCCCTGGACGCTAAGCCAGAGAAATGGAGAATGGAAGATGGAAGATGGAGAATAATGGCGCTCTTTCGGGATAAAATTTTGTGGGACCTTCAAGTTGTCTCGGCGACAGGGAGCATGTGCTTTCCCTGTCAGGCGAACGCCGGTATGGTGACAGCGCTCTGCTCTGTGCCTGCCTCAAAATAATAAATCAATGCCAGCCAGCCAGCCAGTCAGGTGCCCAATGTAGTACAAGGTCGATTCCGATTTAGGCATTCGCGATTGAAGCCACAGCTAGATTGGGGTAATTAGTGGCTTGAGTACCTCTCATCGAGGCTTGACAGCTTACCTGTAGTTCCAACCATCATTGCAGTCTTGGCATTTGTCAATTCACTTGCAACTTCTCGACACGTTTGAATCGAAGGGAACGCGATCGCAAGTAAAATTCTTAAAATCATTGAAATGACAGTCTGTAACGTTTATATTCTACTCAATTTTCGTTCCCGAGTGGATTGGTCACTCTAAGATCTCAGCCTCTTTTTCAGACCCTCAAAATTCAACCGCTGACCATGGAACGCATTTATTACCAATCTCAAAATAGGGGAAGGCCGAGACCAAACGAATATCAAAATCCAATACACCGAGAGTCAAGCCAATCGTAACATCAACATGAGTATACCAATAATTCATATTGCTTGCTATACCTCAATCGACAATAGGGATTTGAGGGATAAAACAATAGGTACCTAGGTAACCTCCACATAGGGTGATAGGTCAACCCACATCCATAGAGATACGCTGTGTCAAGGAAAGACGCCACCAAATCCACCAGTATATAGTTGTAGGTATTTTTTAACAGCAGGGACTCATTGCCGTTCATGACGACCCCGACGCTAACAAATCACCGCTCAACCCCGCCGCCCCGAGCCAGCGCCATCAGCAGGTGCTTACCCGGTAAGCCATACATTAGGCCGCATCACTCGCACTGAATATATTTTTGGATGGTTTAACAACAGCCTTAGCTGCCTCATGAGCCTGCTCTAAGGACATTCTATTTGCCGCATTTGCTTATCCACAGCCCGATATTGCAACCCCTTCCTGCTGAAAATCGTAACCGAGCAAAATGACCGGTGAACATATATTTCATTGGCGTGAGATATGGCATGAGATCCCCTACGACATCTGCAGCACCAGTTCGGAGTTGACGAAGTATCTCAATAACTCTAGATTTTAGTCATCAATCTATTTCAAGCATGTAGAAGCAGAAGTTGTTCTACATTTTCGTATCAAAACTTTTCACTATGAGATTAACAAAGTATCTATAACTTACCTAGGTAGCTAAGAGCCTCATCTTCAACCGAAAAATGATATTAACCCTTAATCAATTTATTCATCTAATTATCCCAATTCGGTAGTTTTCACCATAAGACTTTCAAATCCAGTCACAGCACAGATATTAACGGGCAGCAATGAATTCCTCGCAATTACCGCAAGATCTTCCAGCTCATTATTATACTGACGACTCCCGCTCGCAAGTCACCAGATCCATCATTCCTTGTATGGTTCTCGCAACGATTGCGTTGATCTTACGTCTTGCATCTCGGCGGATTAGGCGATCGAGACTTGTTGTTTCCGACTATCTAGCTATCGGTGGCCTAGTCTTCTCATCGATCGGATCTCTACTTATGATAACAGCCGGTAAGCTATTTATTCATTCAATCGTCTTTCCTGACCGGTCATCCTTGCTTGACGAAACTAAAATAAACTCGTTGATGGTGCCGAGTAGTTCCTTTCGGCCTCGGTTTGCATATCGAGTTTGTACCACCGTCTAGTATCCGCCTACTCATGATCAATATTTTCGTCGGGGAAATAATTTATGGTATTGGCTTCACATTCGTCAAGCTATCTATCATAACACTATATCGACAATTGTTTCCTACACGTTTCATGTTAGCCAGCACCACGGTCCTGGCGGTTATATTCATCATGTGGGGTATTGCTGTGATACTCGTCTCCATTTTCAGCTGCAACCCCATCCGAGGTTTTTGGGATTCTTACCTACCAGATTACAACGAACCCACTAAGTGCATTAGCACGAGTTGGTTTTATATCGGAATCTCCATCCCTAATATACTTACTGATGCAATCTTATTATGCCTTCCCATGCGCGATATATGGCATCTTCATCTTCCGTGGCATACCAAGCTTGCCATCAGTGGGCTTTTTACCCTGGGGTCTTTTGTCATTGTCGCCAGCTGTTTCCGAATTTATTATATGTTATCTTTAGATACCAAAGATCCCTCATGTATGTCCTCGTCACTAAAGGCAGATTATCTGTTACAATACCATTAACTTAGTACTTCTAGGGTCTTCCACTCCTGGGGTAGTTTGGTCCTCTATGGAAATGCAAATCTCGGTCGTTTGTTGTTGTCTACCCACCATCCGTCCCGTTGTATCCTGGTTAGCCCCTGAATCTATTAAGAGAAGACTTGCTAGCAGCGATCGGACGCTAGTGATAAATACATATCACCGCCATAAACTACAAGCACCTCGTAATCTGGATAGTCAAGCCACGGCATTCGGTTCCGAGATCGAACTCAGTCCTTTACGTACTTACGAAATCGAGGATGCCATCACGGTCGCCAAATAATCACCTATTTCGGTTGAAATATCGTACACTGGGAACGAATCATGATGTGAGATCATAGGATACGCGGATAAGTTAACACGAACAAAGGAACGTAGGTAAGTAGCGACAGGTAAGCGCTTTGGTTTGAATAACGCTTGTTACGCTATATAATGGAACTTATAGGTATATAAAATTATACGATAAAACATCCCAAAACTTAATTCATTGGATATCAAAATTCATAGAACAAACCCAAACGCCCTGAACCTCATAAACCAAGTGGGATATCATAACTCGCAACTCTCAAGGCCCTTAATGACTCGTGACTATCCTATTCTTCGCCTCCCGACTACTCTCGTATGGCTGGGGCTGCCCAAGGTAGACTGGGTCGGCCTTGGGAAGCGATGCGTATCTCCTGCGCTTCTGGCAGACACTGCGGAGGGGTGTTAGCAAAGGCATTTAATTGGCTAGGGTGACGAGGGAAAGAACTTACAAGATACCAACGGCAATTCCGATGAGCAATGGAACACCGAGACCAACACAAACACCGATGATGATCCTCTTATCGACGCCGCCGACTTCGCCTAGGGGGTGCTCGGCGGACACAGTAGAGTCTCCTGAAGACGCCGTTGGCGGCGGCGGTGTGTATGATGTGGGAGATCCCGATGTGGCGTCGACGGACTTCCTGTTCGTGCCGAAGGCAATCGGTGTGGCGACGCCGGTTCCCGTGGACGCGGGGAAGGTGGCGTCTACGCCGGAAGCTACCGACGTGATGTGGGTCAGGGTGCTGGTGACCTTGGTCGTTGTCTGCAAGGACGCCGGGCAGTTCACCAAGCCGGTAGTCAAGCAACCTATTCCCGTAAAGGTGGCCTTCGAGGTAAGGGTCGTGGGTGTCAGGCTCTCATCAGCTCTAGCACTAATAGCCGGAGTAGACACGGTAGTGGTCGTGGTCGTCGCCTTACCAATAGCGCAGACATTGGCGATCGTAGTGTAGAAGATAGGGATGTTCGTGTTCGGAGAAGGGCCCCACGTCTCTGCACCGATAGCGAGCGTGGCTCCAGCTGCGGCGCCAAGGCCGAATTGGTACGTCTGTTCCATCTTCAAGACACAGCCGTCCTCGTCTCCTTGGGGAGCTGCGGTCACGTTGGTTGCGAACTCAGCGATGTCGGCCCAGACGCTGACACCCACGCCGGCGCTGGCTTTGGTCGAGAAGGAGAAGCTTGGGATCGTGACGCCGGGAGTTTCAAGCTCGAAGCCAGCTTTCACTCCGAGACGAAGTACAGCATTCATCAGGCCACCTGCCCCTTCGATCGTCACGGGAAGGAATTCGAACTCTGCTCCATTACTTTAAATTCCAGAGCTATTAGCACTTCCATAATGATTCAGTGATGGGTGTTTGGTTCACTTACAATATAATGTTTGAAACATTGCGGCCAAATAAGGACATATCAAGGCCGACACCATCATCAAGCTTGATGTGGAATCCGCTACTCACATCGATCTCAGCATTGACACTAAGAATCAAGTCGACGGAGAAGACGACGCCGAGGAATAGGTCGTTGCCTGCTGAAATGCCAATAGGCGTGTTCGAGGAGAACAGGTTCAGGTTGTAAGTGGCGCCAGCTGAAAGTACCGTGTCTATGAGGAAGTACATCTCCAAATCATCAAACTGGAACTGGAGATGGCATTCAGGGATATCCGGCATGTCAATGTCAAAGGTGATGTTGATCGGGGGGAAGTCGAAGTCATCTAGGTCAATGCCATCTTCAAGGTTGTGGAGCACAGTTGGGAAGTAGTCCTCGATGGAGTCGATGACTTGATCGGTGGTGTTCAAAACTTCGGTCTTGACTTCGCTCGTGAAATTCGAGATCACCTGAGAGGCATTGAATTTGCCATCAACTGAAAATTGGGCTGTCGCATTGCCTTTGATATAGCATGTCGTACACGTGATGTCGACACCGGCGCTCAGCGACACGTTATTCTTCGTGCTGTCTGAAGCCGCGATGCTAAGCAATGTTGCGCCATTCCAGCTTTTGTCTAATGTTGTGCTATTCTTCAGTATTGTGTCTCTCTTGATTCCTGCAAGAGATCTTCGTAGCGCAAGAAGGGTATCCTCAGTTGATGAACCTGGTGCGTTTCGCACGTCGAGTGCAAGGTTTGGCGAAGGCGTAGCTGCTGAGACGGAGTCTAAAGCTAATGCCCAGCTTAGGGCGAGGAGTGGTTTCATTAGAAGCATTTTGTGATATTGAATCGCCGACAATCTTGAAAATGCGGCAGGAATGAAGACGATGTTTGGCTATCTAAGGGGGAATCATCCACATCCTCACGGGAAACACCCCCTTCATATCTATATCGAAGCATTCGGCTCCTTCCATCGCCAGCTTCCATATTTCGTTGGCGCGCCCGGGAGAGGAAACACACCCGTGACTTTTGAGGCTCCCTGCATATGTGCGCGAACGTGGCGGAGCCTGAATTCTTAGTGCTATCTAGAAAAATTGGTTACATTTGGGGGCTAGAAGCTAGGAATCGATTCCCCCAGCCTCGCGTGGAGCACACATGGGTTCGCCGGAAATAGTTGTATGAAACCTTGCGAAACCGTGTATCAGGGGTTTTGGTACCAACGTCCCGTTTCTAACGCGACCCTTAACCCGTACCAACCGCATCGATCCTAGGTTAGGATGATAAGAAACCGACATAAAATTTTCAGCTCGTGCATATTAGCAGAAGTCCCAATATGATACTCTTAAGGAGATTGTCGGCATTGTCTTGTACATGTTTCACAAACATAAGTGCCACCAACACTTAAAATCTGGAGCTATAGCTTGGGGACAGGGGGTCGACGACTAGAAGCTCGAAGGATTCCTTGACAGCTGCTTGATAAGGAATAAGGAGCTGACTTCAGCCGCAGGCTATAAAAAGCAACACCATAGCTCGCTATCAACCCCACGCTGACCTAATGTGCTGACTCAATATGTCCTACAAAAACGCCTTACCACCTTTGAGGCATACGGCCGAGAAAAAACTCCCATTTCCCCTCGCTACCATCCCAGAGCCCAGCACGTGGTGTACGGCGTAGAATAAAAAAGATAGAACAACGCCGAATTTACCTGAATTGTGCAGGTTCCCCGATTGTGCATTTTAGACGAGCTCCTTACCAATTGCTTAGTCCCCCATTTCTATTCTAGTCTTGTCCTAGTGGCGGCGACGCGTAGGCGGATGCTTCAAAAAAAGAAATTCGACTTTATATCCGCCCACCCACCAAGAACACGCCTTGACTGATGTGCAGAACATTTTAGGAAATATTACCAGGAAATCACCCCAAGATTGTGGCTATCGTGGGTGGTCAATTATAGGCTGTTACGTTATATATCGTCTAGTCTTAAATCCCTCGGTCCCGATGTGGAGAGCCATGTTCTTGCTTTTTCGTCGATCTTATCTTTCCAGCCTCCTCCAGCTGCGCCGACTTTTCTTCACCGGAATACTAGGTGCGCCCCGCCGCGGCCGGGTATTAGTAGGGCTGAAACATCATTAATACCGCACGGCTCGGGATACGTGTGGGGGTATAGATCATCGTCATCCTTTTCGCCGGTCAAAAGTTCTAAGACAGTCGATGATTCATTACAGTAGGGCGCTCTCAAATTACTACGTCGGGTGAATACGTCGGTTCAATCAATGAACGGGCGAGACAGAGATAGAGATGATCTCCCGGAATAGCTCATATCCTAGAGGTATTGACTCAGGGCGGAGGGTGGAGGCCAGGCACGTTGTTGATCTAAGGAGTCAATCTTGCAGAATTGGTATCTACCTGTGATAGTTTCTATTAAGAAGATCCCGAGCCCCCGAGTCATTACCTGAAGGTAGGTGAGCAGATTCCCAATAGGCAATTAAAGAGTTGACTTGCATGATCTAAAGTAGGGCTGTCAGAAAACTAAATAGATATGCGATTGATTGATACTGTTTAACCTAAACAAGCTTAAATGATGGGTTCGGTAAGTCCGATAAAATTAAACAGAGTCGCAATATTTGTTTGGTGGACCACTTGCATTCAAACTATCGTGACCCATATTTAGTATCCGTTCCCCCTAATTTTTGGTGTTTAGGTTGTCCTAGTCTACCAGATGACAGAGCCACACGGTAACCTATCACTTAGCCTTTAGTGTATTACAGACCTGGCTATGGATTTGAAGTATTATCTATATTTAGTTGTATTCAATGTGGCTAGTCTATATGCCGTTTCAATACCGAGAGCTTTATTATAAAGGCACTCTACTAAGCCCAACTTTAGGTCATCATCCACAACGACTTCACGGTAAATGTTATCGTCTTCCGGCCATTACTTGCAGATAGAGTTCAAGAAGCAGTCTTAGCTGGTCTAGGTTAACTTTGCTGGGCGTCCGGGCTGTTATCCGTGCATACCAGGTACGCTACCCCTTAAACAGCTCTGCAGACAACTGTCAACCAGAGAGATGCGTTGAGAATGATTTGGGGCATATGATCGGAGCATCTGGTTAGGTAAGGGATGAAAACGGCTTCCGACAACGCAGCTTTGACATTGATACCTTACCAATTACCAGGTTTCTATCCTTTTTCATTCGCATGTACGCTTACTTGCATTTTCAGTCTTATACTAGATACTGTTGTTTGCCAGCGCGCCACTCAAGCCATGCGCAACCGTCTATAATATCGGTACCTCGCATATAAACCTTTTCTTATACCTTTCTCCTTAATGACAATATCGCTATTACGAATAGTGAATTGTCTAGTGAAAAGTGGCGTTAAGGTTCAATAGGGTGCCATTCGATAACCTTTACGTCTCTTCCGAATGGATGGCCTAAATTGGCTACGACATGGCGTTGGAGATACCGGTAGTAACGCCAAGTATTAAGGCGATATCGTCAATTCGATACCGGGATTGATATATGATGCCTGATGCAAATTCCAATTGGCCTTCGGCACGGTAGTTAGGTGAGCTTGCCTTCTCGTTTAGGAAATGGTTAGATTGAAGTAACATTTGTCCTTCCATTCTTACGCTATCTCCAGAGGAAGATTCGCGCTTATTGGGTGTTAGCGCACAATGATATGTCGCCGAAGTTGTGTTGCCACTATTAACCGCAGCACTGAACTGAGCGAGCCAACTGGCGCTAACTCACGATGTCTGCTTTCAACCGTCAATCGTGGACTGATGGATATCGGTCGTCTTCACCGCGATTCACATGCGATGCCGGACTAAAAAACATTGGGTTTCTAAAGTCGGTGAAGATTTTGACTTATCATCAAGTATAGAAAAGTGTCATTATGTGGGAATTGACGTGCGGTCTTGTAGTCCAAGTTGTCAACCTTAAAAGTCGGAGGACGTTGGGAAGCAAGGAGACAATGCCCCCCTAATATCGAAAAAAATTCTGTACCTGGGTAATCAAGATGGAGCTCATCCGATTGATAGCACACATCCAATAGAATCTCGCGGACTTGTGGATTTCCCTTTGACGATCGCCTGGAGCCGCTCCGGTCGCCATCGTCGCCCCGGATTCCTGCACGTCGGCTCCACAACTCCTCCACATTGAGCATACAGTCGGAGCGGCACTCGGGAGGTGCAGGTGGGTTCGTATCGAGCCGAAAGGGTTCTTATAGGCTATATTATTAAGTTCTTTTGCTAATAACCTTTCAATAGCGCCGACCACGGAGTGTCAAACCGAAGTATACCGTGACAAGTGCCTGTAGTGATTGATCGTTCTTATGGTGAGATTTTTCCAACCTTAATGTGCTTGAAATGGTCATCAAAATCAGTTTTTTTCTAAAACCCCTAACCCTACTTCTTGATCATTTTTTTGGTGGTCATAGTCGCGATCATGGCGAGCCAAGACAGTAGTGATCGATTCCAAGAAAAATCTAGCTCGGCAATGACCGAGCCCCATGAAGACGACAGTGGATCCATCGGCTCATCGTCTGCCGACGAAAATCACCTCCAACAAAACAAGACTAAGGACGAAGACGACACCGCGCAAAGATCCAACACAAGAGACGGACGTTCGAGGGTCTCTGAAGATGTAAGAAGAACCACTAGCAATGTAATCGCTCGCGTCGCATCGCGAATAACCACCAGGACATGGCCAGAACCACCACCTCCGCCGGACGGAGGTGCTCACGCCTGGATACAAGTCGCAAGTATGTAGACCCGGTGAAGGTCTCGAGGAGATATCCCCTATTTTATATTCCAGTGCCCCGAAGAATATTGAAAACATAATCGCTAACTCGGAATAGTGGGTTGGCTAGTGATCTTCACTACGTGGGGATGGGTTAACTCCTTTGGTGCCTTTCAGACCTACTACACATCAGTACTACCGCAGAGTCCATCCACGATATCGTGGATTGGGTCCCTGCAAATATGGTTTTGCCTAGTAATAAGTGTGATATCCGGTCGTCTTCTTGACGCCGGTCTGTTTCTGCCGACGTTCTTAGTCGGCGCCATCATACAAGTGCTTGGCATCTTTTTGATGAGCATCTCGACGCAATTCTGGTCTCTTATGCTGACCCAAGGCGTACTGACGGGAATTGGAGCTGGAATATTCTTCACCCCGTCACTCGCGCTCGTCGCGACTTACTTCACCAATAGGCGCGGGCTTGCTGTCGGACTTGCGACAACAGGCAACTCCGCCGGTGGGATCATATATCCAGTCGTTGTTAGAGAGCTGTTACCGACGCTGGGGTTCGCATGGACTACGCGAGTCCTAGCGTTCATTAATTTAACATGTCTCTCTATCGTGTTCGCGTTTATGCGCCCACGCCTACCACCTAGGAAGTCAGGCCCCCTTATTGATTGGTCCGCATTCCGCGAATGGCCATATTTGGGAGTTGTGGGCGGGATCTTCGCGACATCAATGTCCAATTACTTCACCTTCTATTATGTAAGTAACATTAATCCAGCCACGGGAAAAAGCAATTGCTAATATCTTGTTATAGATCGCGTCTTTTGGCAGAGAGGCATTGGGACTCTCGTACTCGGCTGCTTCGATTATGGTCATTCTGATCAACGGAGCGGGAATTTTATTCCGAATTATACCACCAATCATCGCCGATCGGATTGGGCCAATCAATGTCATGTTCCCCGTAACCTTTGCGTGGGCTCTCGTGGCGTTTTGTTGGTTAGGCGTGAAAAGCGTGCCGGGCTTGTATGTCTTTGCATGCTTCTACGGCGTCTGTGCCGGTAGCTTCCAGTGTCTTACTGCAACAGCTGTTGCGAGCATTACGAAGAGGCTCGACACGGTAGGGACGAGACTTGGGATGGCGTTTAGCATTTCTTCTTTTGCTTCGTTGACTGGCCCGCCTATTGGTGGAGCAATTCTAGCCGCTGATGGTGGCAAATACATGAGTGCGCAGGCATGGGCAGGCTCCATGACTCTTCTTGGGTTTTTATGCTTCGCTTTCGTAAGAGTGAGCAAAGCCGGATGGGAACTCAAGGTGAAATGTTAAAAGTGCGCGGGATTATTATGAGTGTTAGACATGGGCAAATAAAATATATGGGCATGTGATGAGGATTGGAAAATTGGGCTTGGATTTTATTGATATAACTAATATGTAGTCGATAATATTATACCGAAGATTGGGTCTTTTTGCTTCACCTGGTACGTACCTATTGGATGGATGATTTGACTTTTAAATGCAGAAAACTAGAGATCAAGCCGGACGGCGTTAATGTTGACGATAATGAAACGTCCGGCTTAGCGATAGTAAAGTAAAAAAAAAAAAAAATGCGCTAGAGTCGCAATGAAATCAACGACAACCTTATAAAACGGATGGATGTATCTATCGAGGCTTCTGGTGCCTAAGTCGAGCGACCTTTTTTACTCTATTGCATCTATATAGAAGCAATAGCCTCTTCAAACGCATTGATCATTCTACTGTAGAGGTTGTCTGTAGCTTCAAATGAGCCGTCCGTCCCTATCCAAGTCGCCCCACTCCGTAGGGGAAATAGAAGTTGGCGTAGACTTTTGGCGAGCGTCTTGAGTGGGTAGAATTCAGAGACGAATTCTCCCAAGATCGTCTGGAAGCCATCTTGATCCATGTCAGCCGACTTGCGTGCTGCCAATTCCTCCCAGTCACCACTACTCCATTGCCGAAGCTTGCTCATTTCTGGAGGGTTCTCTGCGTGGTTCGTTATGATTGTCCAGAGGAAAACGTAAAGGAACGACTCCAGGTCGTGGCGATAAGTATGACGCTCGCTTTTGAGAACACCAATGGCCATGAATGGTCTAGTACCAGTAATTCCATGCTCTGTCTCCGGTCCTTCGGTGAGCTCTATTGCAGAATCAAGGTCTATCAGGATTCCTCGAGGGTTTCCTTCACCTTCGTCATCCAGAATGATCATATTCCCTGAAGATATATCTTGGTGAAGAATCTTAGCGTCGTAGTAGAGTGACCGGTGGCACTTGATAGCATCACGAAATACTTGAAGCAGCTCCAAAATAGATTGGAATGTGTGAAGAGGTCTGCCGACGGGAGAAGTAACGATGCAGGTAAGAATACGATTTTGAAAAAGGTTATCGGTTTCTTCTGTATGTTCGGCAAGTCCGTCAGGATTGGGAGTGACGTGTTGTTGCTGCCCTTCCATATTTCCATTTCTCTTGTGAAAATGCGTCCTGGCAAATTTTCTCTGTCTCCCCCACCGGAGACTCCGGCGTAGATTTGCCGTACTTTCAAGCTCTTCGTAATAATTGAGGGAGACGACACCCCAGACGCATTTATTCTTAGTTTTCTTCAGAAGCTCGTCCTCCGAACGCTCCCTGGCCCAACGCCACTTCAATTTCAAGATGCAGTTCCAATGATTTGAATCAGACATTCTCGCCCGATAGCAGGTTGTCCCGGTACCAACAAGGCCTTCACGCGATACAATTGGCTGACTTTCGAAATAAAGCTTTCCCAAAGAAGGCGTTGCCGTGTTGTCAAGGGTAATGTAATTACCGCCCTTATCCGTCTCAATGATGTTGCTCTCCCCTAGTTCCTGGTTCGTCATCTGCTGGTAGCTAAGAATTACGGAGAGAAATTGGATGAAATCTTTCTGGATATCGAATAAATGGCTACAGTATAAGCCGGATCGATCAAAAGCCCAAAGTTCGACCAGTGAGCCGCGTATGTAGAAGCCATGTAAGAAGAGCCGGGTAGGTTGACTAGCGAAGACCTGATGTGCGGACCGACAGAGACGCAATAATCCATCTTGATAACAAACGGTACTACGGCGGTAAAATTGACCAGTAACCTGGACACAGTCCCAAGTTGTTTGCACGTTAGAGGTGGGTGAAGCGGGTGTAATTAAGAGTAGACTCGCACCACCGTCATCACTATTGTGCTCGGTTGCTGTGTCGTCGATAGATATATGCCACGAGCCTCGAGCGCCGTCAGACCCCCGCGATATGTAATTGGAAAACCACTCTATGAAGTTGTCGGGCGACGGGGGAGCTGATGGGACGGCATAGCGGCCAATGACTCTTCCGGCTGCTCGAATTTCCAAGAAAGAATCTTGGTGAGAACACTGAAACTCATCGAAGTATTTCTTAATAAATCCACTCATAGGGCCATGCATGCGACCGTCTATATTGTCAAGAATATCTTGGTCATCCGCCGTAGAATCTGGCGAAAATAACGGATAATTTACCGCCAAATGATTCTCCATAGCTAATAGAATATACTACTCACTGTCTAGCGTGAGGATGGCGTGTAATGCGAATGAACAGTCGATAGGGCAGCTTTATGCCTGAAGAAAGCACTCGATCGTCTTCGAGGGGCTCGTGCGCAGGCGAAGTTTGCCATAATAATGCCATTGTCGCAATCAACGTAGCGGGATGCGGGGATATTAATATGTAAACTAATATGCAGAACTATCTTCGTTCTGCCTCATTGCCTGCAAGGGAGCTAGGAGTAGCAAATAAAGTCATGTGTAAAGAGTTCGAAGAGCTAGGGGAAGTGTGAGAAATCTACCCGCAAGGACTTTGAAGCGCTGTGCCTTAAATGTGGATACGCCCTGACCCCTTTTTCGCATATTACAAATCTCTCAAGAACGCCCCTAACTTATCATAACGAGAAAACTGGTTCTCGGTCAATATGGAAAGGTAAATCAACAAGGAATGAATCTTGTGTGAAAACATCACAGTTCTCAACAGCTAATCATCCTAAACAAAATAGTTTAAAGAAATGAATATCCCAACCTTGAAATTGGCGGCTACTAGAAACTTCAGGATGTGTTACAACCAGTCCGCAATTAGCTAAGCTGAACTAAGAGCATCAGTATGGCCTGAAGCTAAGATTTTGGTGGAAGAATGATGGTAACAGGTACCTACCTAACCTACTGTAAATCTAGGTGGTATCGCCTATAGCCTTGGTGTCAGTTTGTAGATGTATCCGTGATCTTAGTCTGTTCGGAAAGGAAGAAAAGGAATGTTAGCGTAGATGTCACACACCAATATTTGAAGATAGTTGGGATACTCTGCCAAGTAGCTTTTTAGGAGTCGGGACGCCGCGCATAGACGCTCCTTACCTGTTCGATACAAACTGTCGTCGAGGAGTAATATTCAAAGCCCTTCATTGCCATTGCCAAGATGACTTCATACAGGTAGCAAGGACATCAATTCAAAGCCAAAGGTCTCGGTTCTGTCAATCCGCATCCGTGGCTCTCAACTGTGAAGACAAGCACCTATTACATCCACCCCTCATCATATGATCTCCCTATTCGTCACGCAATAGGCTGCCGCATAAGAACGACCCCACGTCGGGCAGAGTTTCTGGCTTCAACGAGAGTCATCTTTCAAGTCCAACACTCAGAGAGTCTAAGCCTTGCGAGCATCATCAAACATGAATCAGTATCGTTGTCAGCTTGAAGAGCTCCCTTATAGACTTTATCGAGCCCAATACCAAGAAAGCCAAACACTCCGCATTGACGTTGGACTTGAGGCTGCAGATACAGCTACATTCTATAACGACAGTGTACGTGAACGAGAACTCTTCAAGCGGGCTGTGGAGAATCATTTTACATGGGGCTATCGAGGTCGTTCCCCATTTATTTCGCTCTTTTCGGACCGGGATCATGCCAAGAGCTGGGGAAACGCACAGCCCTGGCGCGGATGGAATCGTCGGGGAAAAGAACAGTGGACTCTCTGCACCATTGATACAGGTTTACTCGATGAAATCTACGTCTTCAAAGTCAGCAAAATTGTGGACGTTCTGGGCGTGGAAATTCCCGAAAAAGCAGAACAACACAAGCATGGATCGTATATCTGTTTGCATAGGGTACCAACTCGCGCAATTCATCTGGAAGAGACTGGAAGCCGCGCGAAAGACTGTAAGTTACTTTGTCATTATTGAAACCACTACTAACTTATTGCAGTCCTAGAATATGGTAGTGATCATCAAGAGTATTTCTTTGGCTACGATAGCGACGATTCGGCAATCCAAAACAATATCAATGATAACATTATTAGAATGATAGAAGATGACTGGTAAAATTGAACGAGGGGGGGCTGGCCTGATTATATTCAACAGGTGGTCGACGGACCAGCCGCGACTACACATGTAGCGCGATCGATGGCAAGGAGATGGAGTTGTTAGCTTTGGTCAAGCTTGGAGATTCACAAAGTCCTGTGCTAAAAAAAAAAGTTGCTCGCTGCTCTGTAGTGAATCACGTGATCATTATTGTCCAGAGGAGAAGACATGTAAACCGTCAGCAATAACAAAGCCATTTTTATCCGTGATTCTATAGATCGACTTATTTCAGAAGCTAAATTTCGTTGCATTGTACTTGGTGCTGCAAGATTCTAGATCGTAAAGGGTTCAAATTTGTATGAAATTGTTGAGCGAAGTGGAGCCGAATATGCATCTAGAATGGGTCTAGTATATAACAACGGTCAAGTGCCTGAACAATCATCCAATGAGCGACTGTAACAAGCAGTTGGCTCCGAGCATGAATGGTGTAGCGGTAACATTCAACCCTTCCAAGGTTGAGCTCGGGGTTCGACTCCCCGTTCATGCACTTATTTTTCTAAAACTTTTCTCATACCATACCTATACCCACTTCTTACATGATGTGGGTTCCCTTTTTTTCCCCAAAAAAAATCTAGCTGATCCTAGGATAGTAAACCAAACTACATACACTATTTTTTTTTTTGTATAGGGTTGGCTATTATTAATGCTACTTCTTTCTTTCAGGTTGCACATGGCGATCACAGGCTGACACTGGATGGCGAGTCTCATACTATACATTTGATCCGATTTTACTATGAGACAATAAATAGAGCATGCCGGTAAGTGGGACGTGCTGGCATCAGCTTCATAAGTATTTACCCAATCAGGTGGACAGACACGGTAACACTCTTGTCGCTCAACGCCTTTCGATTCGGACTCTTCTCATTCTGGCAGTAAGGTCTCAGAGAGTAATTCTCGGCCCGACACGATCACTCGTAGGGCGCGCGGATAGTATACATTCGGTAAGCCTTTGTATTGGACGACCGCATATTGCGACCAGCCTCGATAACTCAGTTTGCCTTGAGTACACCGCCGGCTACTTACATGCTCCCGAAGAATCGGGATATTCATTTGCTAACTTTAATCCGTCCTCCGCGCCCTTCTGTTGAGTTACGCAAACTGTCAGAACTACATTTCATGTTCTGAGATATGCTTCATTCGAGACTAATGGCCGTGGATACTAGGTAGGCCAATAGGGAGATATCTAAGTATCGCTTCGTCAGTTGTCAACAGGTTACACGATCGAGCTTCAAAGAGTACTTCCATGTGGCCAAGATCCGGAGCACCGACGTATCCCGTAGCCCAATAGGAGAGCAGACAACTCGGAAATGACGAGTTCCAATGGCCACCCTCATCTCGCGTGAAGTATACGGGATAGCTACTGCTATCCCGTTACTATCAAAATGCTTACATTCATCATAAAAGCTTGCTGACGATTCTTTTTTACCACTTACACGAATCCACAGAATAGATTCATGTAAGTCAGAGCACTTCGTCGCCACCGTCGTAAGATTTCGCATTTGCTATTGAAGATAATTACTTCAAAGAAGTATTACTCGGTGGCTATCCCCAATGAGGATTTGCTGCATTTTGTAGTACGTCGTCAATTATAGCGTCCTTACGTCATCTCCGCCTCTGACTAGGTGCTATATGGGCCGACATGATTCGTTCTCTGGAACATTCTCAATCATCGGCTATAGCTAGATGTAGAATACACCCCATGGCATTTCTAATGTCACCCACATAAGTGGCGCCGACTGCGTACTCTCAGCTTTATGGGTAATACAAACGATGCTGCCACATGCGCAATACCTTCCTGCCAACTTCTACTTGAACGCCGAGACCTAAGTTAATAATTCGTACTCACCTATGAATCCTCAGTGAGTTCTCTACTTTGATTCATGGGGTCATATGACTACCGCGGCAATGCTGGGTTCTCCGCTTCATTCCGACCTGGAGAATTAAGTAGCCCTATAGGTACTTAGGTAGGCTTCTGTAGTTGTATTTAAGACTCCAATCGAGACTAGTTCGATAAAACTGTCTAGCATCACGTCGTATGCATGGTACCAAGATTCGACATGCAGCCATATGTTACCCTAATGGGTGCTGAATCACGTCCACCGTGTTGCCAGATTTGAGGGTCGCTGGCATGCATGCGGGGAATCATGGTTCCATTGATGGTAGTCGGCAACCCGCCACGGCGGACATTCAGAGCATGGTGGATTTCGGGAGGTGAATATATAAACAGTAACGTAGGAAGGTAGCGTCTCAGGTCGTATCTTCAATACAACGCTCTACTTTACATGATTTACGATACCTAGGATAATTTCATCAACTAACATGGGCTTATATAAAAAGCTAATTCCGGATTGTGAGGAGGTGGACATCATCATTGCGGGTGGTAAGAAATTCAAATCGTATTCTAAACGTCCACTAATAGGGGTCTTTCAAAGGAGGAACCGCTGGGTGTATTATAGCTGGAAGACTGGCCGAGGCTGATCCGGGACTTTCAATCCTAGTGATTGAAGGCGGTCCAGACAATTATGATAATCCCAATATCACGACACCTGGTTTCTACTACTCAAACCTCCAACCGAACTCGGATTCAACGCTTTTCTACACGTCGGCCAAGTCGAAGTATACCGGCAATTCAGAGAGGATTGTTCCCTCCGGAGGTACACTCGGCGGGGGTTCATCTATCAACTTCATGATGTAAGACTCAGACATATGTCTTAATAAAGAGAGATCATCACAAGACTTACTAAGTTCCATCACCTAGGTATACGCGAGCTCAACGTGATGATTACGACTCATGGAAGACCCCGGGTTGGAACGCAGACGAGTTATGGCCATATCTGAAAAAGGTGATTTTCTACGTCCATAAAAGCCGGGAAGATTACTAACCCTACTGTTCAAGCTTGAAACCTACCATGGTCCAGGCAACCCAGAGCATCATGGCTACGACGGCCCAATTCATGTTTCGAACGGTTCGTTTCGCAGCAAACGCGTAGAAGACGAATGGCTTCGCGCTGCTGAGAAGTTCGGGTATCCCGAGATAACAGACCTACAAAACTTGGATACCAACAATGGCTGGCAGCGTTGGCTTCGTTACATTGACCTCGAAGGTAAACGTTCAGACACGGCTCATGGATATCTACATCCTCGGCTACGTGATGGGAAACATCCTAACCTGCACGTATTGGTGGAGTCGAAGATAGTGCGTGTGTTATTCGACGAGAATAAACGTGCCTGTGGGGTCGAGTTCACGCCTGACCCGAAATTCCAGGTCCAGATGAGCATTGCAACACGCCACCCGAAGCAAACCGTCAAAGCCCGCAAGCTCGTTGTTGTGTCATGCGGTGCTTGTGGTACACCTTCTGTGCTACAACGCTCCGGAATCGGCCCTAAAGAAGTGCTTGATCGAGCTGGAGTACCCGTCGTCGAGGACCTCCCGGGCGTCGGCAATAATTACCAGGATCATAATCTAATAGCATACTTCTTCGAATCATCCCTAGAGCCACACGAGACGTCCGATGCTATTATTACAGGGCGGCTTTCTTACAGTGATGCTGTAGCCCAGAAGCACCCACATCTAGCATGGAACTTCATAGACCTTTCCTCCAAGCTCCGACCAACAGATGCCGAAGTGGCAGCTTTGGGTCCAGAGTTCCAAGCCATGTGGGATAAAGACTTTAAGGACAAACCCAATCGACCACTAATGTTGATGGTCGTCAGCGCTGGGTAGGTTAACCCTTCAAGAATCATTTCATGATACTAATATAATTCCGTAGCGTATTGGGTGACTTTTCGGGCTTAGACCCCGGGCAATATATCTCTATCGCACCGTATACCGCATACCCGTACTCGCGGGGACATCTCCACATTACGGGACCCGACGTCAGCGATCCTCTCGACTTTGACATGGGATTCTTCAGTGACGCCAACGATATAGACCTCAAGAAGCAAGTCTGGGCGTATAAGAAGGGTCGCGAAATCCTCCGGCGAACAAGTATATACAGAGGCGAGGTCCCGAGTCGTCACCCCCGGTTTCCGGAGGGATCGAAAGCGGGTGTACTCAAAGAGTGGACCCCGCCGGTTGATGGCGTTGAGATACAGGATCTTGAGTACTCGGCTGAGGACGACGCAGCTATTGAGCAGTACCTCCGCGAGAATATCCAAACCACTTGGCATTCATTGGGCACGGCTAAGATGGCGCCGCGCGAGAAGATGGGCGTCGTAGATAAGGACCTGAATGTGTACGGCGTTCGGGGGCTTAAGGTGGCTGACTTGAGCATCCCACCGGAGAACGTCGGCGCGAATACTAATAACACGGCAATGATGATCGGGGAGAAAGCGGCTAATATTATCGCAAAGGAGCTAGGACTCGTTATCAGCTAATACGTGTTCGTTATCTATTCCATCTAGAAAATCTTGCGTAGAATCCAAATATGTTGTACGTCATCGTATAGGTATGATGACGGGTTTGTGTATCTCAGCAAGCCTTCAATGCAGAAGTATGGTCTTGGCAATGTTCTGACAGCCCAGTGAGCGTTTAGCTAAAACATTCGTCTTTAGCTGTAGTTCGGAGAGACCGCACATTTTAGTTACCTGCCTAATGCCTAGTAGGTATAGGTAAAAAAACGAAGTATTTTTGAAGCATTTACTACGATACGAGTCGTGATGTCGGTAAGACCCGAACCTCTGGATCCCTGCAATGTTGCACTTTTAGATCCTTCGTAGGGCTACCGAATTCACGGTCGCGAACACTAATGAGCGTCTAGAAAATGTGAAAAAGCGAACCGCAAGAAAGAGACAAAAACAGCAAAACTCTTCAGTGCCCAGTAAGCAAGAGATCTGCATCTGAGTACCAAGGACCTGGGCATCTACCCGAAGTGCATGAGGCAAGCCACTGAGTAATTAACGTCAATACGAGTTTTAGGGGTTCTTTTAATAGGAAATCCCTGCTACGGCTCCACGAGTGCGGCTATTGCACGATGACGGACCATGGACAAGGGTCCAGTGCCGACACACGATAATGGCAATGATCCACTATTGTGTCCTTAATGGCGGGCTGAACTTGTTGACAAGGGGCTAATAGCCTATGATGGTAATATGGAACTCTTTGTGTTGACGTATTTGCCGAATATATCATGGCATTGTTGAGCGCCGTGTCTTTCCTTCTTTCATCTGGTCATTCTCCAAGCCAAAGCCAAAGCCAAAGGACGCCAACATGAAGTCGTTACTGACTTTGACATCGATCGCCGGCTTTCTCAGCCAGACTGCACTTGGCGCACCTCGGCTCGTACCGCGGCAGAACTCGACCCGTTGGTCTGCTCAAGAATGGGACGCAATTGTCGTCGGTGCAGGAACTGCTGGAATCATTGTGGCAGATAGATTGAGCGAAGCTGGGAAGAAGACACTCCTATTGGAGCTCGGTGGCGCTTCGTACGGAGTTACAGGAGGCACTGAGAAGCCGGCATGGCTTGACGGGACGGACTTAAGCCGAGTTGATGTACCTGGTTTATGTGAGTACACATCTGCACACTACCACATCTAGTCCGGTTGATCTACATGAAATTAATATTTCGCGCAGATAAAAGCATTTTCAATGGAGGCACAGACATACTATGCCCATCAGGCGTCATGAACTCTTTTCAAGCATGCACTATCGGCGGAAACAGCGCGATTAATGCCGGCCTATACTTTCAGCCACCAGCTTCTGATTGGGACGACTGGCATCCGGATGGGTGGAAGAGCGCTGATGTTCAGAACGCCACACAGCGCCTACTAGACATGCAGGCTTCCGTTACTAGTTACTCGGAGGACGGGAAGTTCTACATGCAGAGTGGTTACGAGGCGGCCAAGCAATGGCTTGTTGACAGCGCTAATTTCACCGAAGTCTCGTTCAATGAAACTCCAGACAACAAGGATAGGGTGTTTGGACGACCGGTCTACAACTACATCGGTGGTCAGCGAGGGGGGCCGACAAAGACCTACTTACAGGAGGCGCTGAAGAGGAGTAATTTCCGCCTACAGACGGGCGCTCATGTGAAGCATATCAATCACGTCGGCGGCGTGGCATCTGGCGTTACTGCTATCGTGGACGGCTCGGAAGTGGAAATTTCGCTTTCCGAGGACGGCCGTGTTGTCCTGAGTGCTGGCGCCATCGGTTCCCCGGGTCTGCTAATGCATTCTGGCATTGGCCCCATGGACACTCTCTTCAACATGTCTGACGCTGGAGTAATGCCATTCAACTCCACCAGCTGGGTCTTCAACCCGTCAGTTGGCGAGGGTCTTTTTGATAACCCGAACACATTCATCGAGCTATCGGGGCCGACAATCCAATCATATGTCCACAATTATAACGACCCCATCCCTGCAGATAGGGACCTATACCTATCATCCCGCAGTGGCCCGTATGCATTCGCATCTCAGACCTCCGCCTTCTGGGCCTACCTGCCTAATCCCGATGGCACCAAGACCGGACTCCAAGGCACAATTGACTCTGCAGGGTTCGGAGAGTTCACGAAGAACAATACCATCACACTGAACATCTACGGTACTTCCGGCCTCGGCTCCGCGGGAAGCGTCGTCCTCTCCAACGACGGAAACTTCACGCCTGGCCCCAGCTCCGACGTCTACTACAGCGATCCGCGCGACGGGCTGAACATCGCGACGTTCATCCACTCCATCTTCCAATCCCTGCCGCCTTCGACGCCCGATTCCCCAGCAGCCGACGGCCTCACGCCGCTGAACATCCCCCAGAACTCGACGGTCGAGGAAATCCGCAAGTACATCACGACCTACTCCACCTACGCGGTCGGCTCCGTTCAACATTGGTCTAGTTCGTGCCGAATAGGGAAGTGCGTGGATGCTGACACGAAGGTCGTCGGCACGGAGAATATCCATGTCATCGATGCTTCGATCCTCTCGCCGCTGACTGTGAACCCGCAGTTCGGCGTGATGGTCGCGGGAGAGAAGGGTGCAGAACGGATGCTGGCGACTTGGTAATGATATAATGTGATTATGTGCCTAGGTAGATAGATATTTGGATTGTTCTAGACGGCGTTGGCTTTATACCATTTAGAAAGATAATACGCTAATGATAATATGAATGTCGAGCTAGTCTTAATCAGTCTTCCTCGACATCACTCTATGATATCCTATATCTACCTACGCTTTACCTCTTTATGGTGATTAAGAAAACCTTAGGATACTTAGTCTCAAAGTCGTCGACTTTCAAACGTGTTTGAAAAGCTGTTACGGAACTAGGCACTCAGGAATTAACCCCAACCGGTAACAAGCTAAAATTATCAGAGCGGCTAGTGGGACCTCGTCACGCAACAAATTATCCGAGCCATTCCAATAAAACCCCACAATCATAGTCAAAATTTTCAACATACGAGTTCACCAAACGAGATCATCCTTACTCTACGATAGGTACTTGTCGGCTTGCTAGCTAGGCTTGAGAAGTATAAGCACATCCGTACCTATGAGTGACACAGAATGGCACTACAAGATTGTCAATATTGTTGATATGAATCACATCAAAAATCGATCAGAAATGCATAGGTACCTAGTAGGTAGCTTATGAAGGACGAACATTAATAGAAAAAGAGCAAAAAGTTAATGGCTGATTTCGTCCAGGTTCGAACTGGAGACCTTCAGTGTGTTAGACTGACGTGATAACCAACTACACCACGAAACCATTGGGATTTGGAAGGTCGGAAACGACCGGTCCACATGATGATGGAAAGCCAACTAGGAGCCAATATAATTACCCAGAAAATTTGGTCTCCGATTTTAGTAGGATTGTGGATAGGCACCCATTATTTCTCGCACTCGGTTTGCTCGCCTCACCGAATATAAGATGTCTTCAAGGTACCTAGGAATGCACATACAATTTCTTATTGTGGCTCTATAAGAATTCTTTCTTGGCTGAAGTATGGCGTTTCTCTCATTGAAACCTAACTATAGTAGTATGCAAGGCCTCATGAGAAAGGACGGAAGATAACTCATTCTTGAGATATCAGGTCGAGCAAAGTAATACTTAGTAGGTAAGTACAAATCCAATGGCTAGAATGTCTGTTTGAAGGTAAGTCATCCCTCATTCAATCTAATTGAAAATACCCTAAATGGATGCTAAAAAATATTTTATGTAGGACTGTTCGCGACTTTCTCAGTTGCCCCGACGGAATCATTTTGTTGGTGTACAAGGATCATGTCCTAGCAACAATCAATTAGCATCACCAGTCAACATTCATGAGCATCAGCCGATATCTAGGCTTTTAACACATCAATTCATTGGCCGAGAACTTGCGGTGATTTGCTCAGCCTCATTACAGCTTTCCAGGGCTCGGTCAAGTAATCCCTCTCCTCTCCGTGCTGATGTCTTCCTTCTCATCTTTTCCTAGCATCCATATAACACCATATCTACCTGATACTCAGGTGAACCCTTGAATAAAATCCTTGCACCTCCTAAATCCTGTTTTTTTCTTGATCAGATTAGTCTCTAATGGAACAATTAGATCCAGCAGCGTATAAGATAGCATGGATTGCGCCTCTTGAGATCGAGGCTCTGGCCGCTTGGCATATGATGGACCAGAAACACGAAGGGAGGTTTGCGCTAGCTCCCGGAGATGATTACGTATATTATGCTGGCAGCATGTGCGGGCTTAATGTCATTATCGCAACTCTGCCAGCAGGCCATATATACGGGACTGGCTCCGCCGGCGCTCTTGCTGGTCAAGTTAAGAAGTTCTTCCCGAATCTCTGGTTTGGGCTGCTTGTCGGCGTTGCCGCAGGCTTACCCAATCATTCTGCAATCCCACCACGCGACATACGTCTTGGCGATATTCTCGTCGCCTTTCCTCAGGGTGAAACTGCGGAACTTGTCGCTTATGATCTTGGGAAAGAGACAGAGAATGGATTCCAGCTCTTACGGCCGGGTCGTGCCTTAGCCACTACCGCACCAAACATCAAAGCTGCTATCGGTTCTCTCAAGCGCCTCGCGCCTAATGAGACAAGAAACTTCTTACGACACTACGAGACGATGAAGAACGAGGAATATGAGATTGAAGGGTACGAAACGACAACATTCATCGACCCTGGTCAAGACCATGATAAATTATACGGGGTGGTGAATGGGGTAGAAGGTCCGTTAGAGCGACCATCAAGGCCAGCCTCTCAAAGAACGCGAGTATGGTATGGTGCGATAGGCTCGGGTGAGAAACTGGTGAAAAGGAGGCAGATACGGGATGGGCTCCGAGATCAATATAATATCATTGGGCTCGAGATGGAGGCTACAGGGACGATGAACAGTATTCCCGTCGGCGTCATTCGAGGCGTATGCGACTATGGAGACGAGCGTAAAAATAAGCAGTGGCAGCCATACGCCGCGGCTATGGCTGCTGCATACGCCAAAGCTGTCCTGGCTGAGATGGGACATGGGTTGACGAAGTCTAATGTAGCAGGAAATCAGTTGCAAGCGCCTAAGGTGGCATCGGCAGCAAATCCACCAAACAGAAACAACCAATCACCGACGTAATACTCTACTTTCAGTGGTCGAGGTGTTCAGAATTCGGGTTCTGGAAATTTTTCAGTAGGAGGAAACATTCACATTCACTAATTAGGTGATTTACCTAGATTTTATATTTCTACTAAGCCGATACAGGGAAGGTCGTTCATTGTTAGACAATTGGAAGGAAGAGGAAGCTGAATCGTCTTTCCCTAGGTAGTAGGTGACTATAGGTAGATACCAGGTACCTAGATACCAGATACTTACCTACCTAGTAGGTACCATGGATGCAATACGAGGCTGAGGCAGGCAGACCAAGCAGCCTTAGGCGGTGCAGAGTTGACTGGCCACTGCAGATTACCCCTCACGCAATCTAAGGAATTTCAATTCCCTCAGCATGGTTCCAGCAACGAGGCTCCTCTTCTTTTGAGGACAAATCTCTTCAGAACTGGTTACGCAATAATTAGTTACTAGTAATTTGTCTAAAGGCGATGGCCGCGCATTCGCCTAGACTCGACTTCTCTGGAACCGGTCTTCAAAGCTCTGGGAATATCAATGTCGGACACGACTTGAACATTGGTATGTAACTGATGGTTATTTGTAATTGTTTTCATCGTTAATGAATAGTAAAGGCTCGTCGAATGACAACTGCCTTGCCGCCTTGCGGTTGACCGACCCCCGTCACGATAAGAAACGTATCGAGAGTGCTAAAGGTGGTCTACTACGAGACTCGTACGTGTGGATTCTCGGTCACGACGATTTTCAACGATGGAAAGACGACAGAGACAGTCACCTACTCTGGATCAAGGGTGATCCTGGCAAAGGAAAGACTATGCTACTCTGCGGTATCATCGATGAAATGAATAATTATTCTGCCGATAGAACTCATCTTTTATCATTTTTCTTCTGTCAAGCTACCGATGAACGGCTTAACAATGCAACTGGTGTACTTCGTGGTCTTATTTACCTCCTCATCGACCAGCATACAGAACTCAAGTCATACGTCGAGAAGAGATATGAGCATGCGGGAAAATCGCTATTTAAAGACGTAAATGCCTGGGTTGCATTATCTGATATATTCGCCGATGTGATACAGCACCCTAAGCTTCCGGATATCGTTCTAATCATCGACGCACTGGACGAATGCGAAGCAGGTCTCCATGAACTTCTTGACTTGATCATAGCGACCTCATCTACACCCAATGTGAAATGGCTCTTGTCTAGCCGTAACAAGATCGAAATTGAGGAAAAGCTTATGCCTGATGAATCACGGACAAGGCTCAGTTTGGAATTGAGAGGCAATGCTGCTCATGTTTCCCATGCTGTCGGTACCTACATCAAGCATTGTATTTCAAACATACCGGCAATACAAAAGAACGCAAATCTTCGCGATTTTGTTCGCGACGAAATGCGGCGAAAGGCAGATGGGACGTTTCTTT
Organism: Annulohypoxylon nitens; assembly: GCA_022496965.1. Taxonomy (NCBI): domain Eukaryota; kingdom Fungi; phylum Ascomycota; class Sordariomycetes; order Xylariales; family Hypoxylaceae; genus Annulohypoxylon; species Annulohypoxylon nitens. Next base: position 191,088 of record MU386655.1, on the reverse strand, counting down.
GGGTAGGTTTGGTTGCTCAGGAACTTAAGAAAGCACGAGCCTTCCAAATCAAAACCATCATCAATGCAGTCCCAACTGGCTTGTCTAAGTTATATAGTCGGATGATGCGACAGATCCAAGAATTGGAATACAATAGTCCAGCATACTGCCAACAGGTGCTTTCAGCCGTTACGACCACCTACCGCCCACTCCACTTGCAAGAACTCGCAGCATTGTCAGGCTTGTCTGAAGATGAATTTGGGATTGAAGACTTAGTAGATGTTGTGAAATTGTGTGGTTCTTTCCTTACAATACAAGAAGACCGCATATTCATTATCCACCAGTCAGCTCAGGATTTCCTCCACCAGCAGGCTAAAACGGGCATATTCCCCGACGGAGCCGGCACTGCTCATTACGATATATTCTCGAGATCTCTTAGAATCATGTCCAAAACCCTTCAACAAAATATATATGACCTCGACGATTGGGGAATAAGTTCCAGTGAAATAAGACCGCCAAGAAGAGACCCGTTGACTGTCACACGGTACTCATGCATCCACTGGTTTGATCACTTGGAAACATACCAGTCAATGAAGAGGGACGTATGCAATGATCTCCAAGATAACGGCATTCTTGATATATTTCTGAGACATCACTATCTTCACTGGCTGGAGTCTCTTAGTATCCTCAAAGAAGTATCAAAGGGAATATCTGTGATGCACTCTCTAAGCCTACTACTACGCGTACGTATTTGATCATATATTTATCGTTACTATTTCTCATATTGAGTATAGAGCACGTCAAGAAGACTTCACGAGTTCATTTCAGATGCAAATCAATTTATTAGGCGTAACAGATTAGCAATCGAAAGCCATCCACTTCAGGTATACGGATCGGCGCTTGTCTTTAGCCCGTCGCAGAGCTTGTTAAGGCAACGCCTCCAAACTCAAATGCCGCAATGGATGTCTACCGTGAAGCTACGTATGGGTGATACCTGGGGCGTATGCCTATCGAAATTTGAAAATGATGAGGAGCTGTTTCATTCAGTGGCATTTTCGCCTAATGGAAACTGGCTAGCAGTGGGTGCTTTGAAAACCCGTATTATGGATATAACAACAGGCAAATGCATAGCTACATTTGTTGGGGCACGTGATAGCGACAAAACTATCGGCTTGGTAGCCTTCTCGCCCGATGGTACTATTTTAGCAACAGATATGGGTGGTGTTCAAATCATGTTGTGGGATATAGCAACAGGCGAAGGCACATTACTGGGCGACCACGACCGGGTCAGTTCGATAGCCTTCTCTCACGATGGAAAACACTTGGCGTCAGTTTCGGACAACCCTGATCGCTCGCATCACGATAACGCAGTTAAAATGTGGGATTTATCGACAAGAAAGTGCTCCAAAAAATTCGGTACTCATGTACCAGAGTCCCATTCGTTAGCCTTCTCGCCCAATGGAAGCCAATTGGCGTCAAGTTTCGAGGATGGGACAATTCGGTTATGGGACATAGTGACAAGCGCGTGCACGACAATTGAAGGCTTTACTAAGAGTGCTACTTCGATAGCTTTCTCGCCTGGCAGAAGACAGTTGGCGTCAGGCTATCATGGTGGGGAAATTAAGTTGTGGGATCTAGCGACAGGCAAATGCACAGCGACAGGCAAGCACGCCGCACTTGGGTACCTCTATAACAGAATTTTATCATTATCCTTCTCACCCAACGGGAGCCAATTAGCATCAGGTTCCTGGGATTCAAGAATTAAGATATGGGATACCACGACGATGGAATGCCTCTCAACACTCAAAGCTCACAGAGATGGTATTACTGAAGTAGCCTTCTCGCCTGATGGAAGTCGACTAGCTTCAGGGTCTGGAGATGGTACAGCTAAGGTATGGGATATGGCGTCGATCAAAAACTTGTCAACACATAAAGACCATAGTAGTAAGGTTCATTGTATAGCATTCTCGCTCGATGGGAGCTATGTAGCGTCAGGTTCGTACGACGGGGAGATTAAGGTATGGGATGCGACAACGGGTGCATGCTTGAAAACGCATTGGATCAAAGAAGAATGGGGAATCTTTGAGATAGCCCTCTCGCCGAATGGGAGTCGGCTTGCAGCTGAACTCGATAATTCTTGGGTTGTGGTATTGGAAGTTGAGACAGGCAACTGTATAAAAAGAATCGACGTGAAAGAGCATTCGTCACATATCGCGTTCTCGTCTGACGGGAGGAAACTAGGGTTAAAATCATATAGAAGCCCTGGAAGGGTAATAGATATATCGACGGGTCAGTGGACAGTGTTGCCGGAAAATAATGAGTATTTCCCGGAAAGATCATCAAGGGAGTTCCCCAAAATCAGCTTTGGGTGGCTGGAATATGACTGCAAGAGTCTGCTCTTGATTCCATCTAAATTTGAGCCCACTTGCTGGACCTCTACAGCCCAGAGCATTGCGGTGGGTTGTAAGAGTGGAAGGGTTTGGATGTTGACGTTAGACACTGACAGCCTAAAAGCAATTGAAAAGGAGAAATAAAAGAGGGAGGCAGGAGGGTACAGTATCGGCATGGTCGTAGACGTGCCGTGATGGCATCGCGCTGAAAATTATCGCTAATGAGACCTTTTTTTTTCGTTTGGGAAGTCCTACTTATCTCCCTAACACATCATATTAATGGAGTTTGGTAACTCATAAAGGCGTCTTGATATATGATCATTTAAGTTACTTACTAACTTTTTACAATATCTAGTGTCTAGATGTGAGCGGATGTCTAGATTAATAATTATGCAGACATCCATCCAGGTAGGTATGCATTAGCTGATGCTGAAGATTTGCCTAATGGATGGAATGCAATACCTATGTCTTTGTCTTACTTATGGATGCTATGGCGACATCTATAGAGGTCTGGTCGGGGTCTTACGGCGTGCGGAGCAATGACAACACCGGATCGGGCTTCGTGGTGGATTTGTCAGCTATCATATCTCCACCCCAATCCGTCCCGGAGTCCGAATCAAGACTAAGCAATTCCTTCTCATGGTCACGGAAACACTACGGATTCATTCGTTATAAGTATTTCTCATACAGATCCAATCTGATTATCCACTGGACCAAATTTATGAGCGCACAATGACGAACATCAGCATAAAAGTAGTATCGGACACCGTTTGCCCATGGGTAAGCTCCCTTGCAACAGCCCGGTCTTGCGATCTGCTACTAATATGCGATCTACAGTGCTATATAGGCAAGAAACGGGTAGACAAAGCCATCGACCTCTACCGCAAAGTCTACCCGGGCGCAAAAGACGACACGTTTACTATAACCTGGGCGCCGTTCTACCTAGACCCCACCTCACCTAAAGTCGGCGTCCCCATCACGGAGCGCATGGTGCAGCGCTTCGGACCCGAGCGACTTGCCGCCCTGCAACAGCGATTGACGACAATAGGTCGCGAGGAGGGCATAAACTTCAGCTTTAGAGGCAAGGTTGGCAACACACGCGACTCGCACCGGGTGATCCAGCTCGGCAAGACGAAAGGCAACGAGGTTGAGAACAGGGTCGTGCTGGAGCTATTCAAGAGCTACTTTGAGGGCGAAGGTGACATCACTTCGCACGATACCTTGATCGCTGCAGCTGAGAAGGCTGGGCTGGATAAGGCCGAGGTGAAGGACTGGCTTGACACGGGTAAAGGCGGCAAGGAGGTCGACGAGGAGGTCCAGGAGGCGGTCGCGAAAGACATACATGGAGTACCGCACTTTACAGTGCAAGGCAAGTATGAGGTCGATGGTGCGCAAGATGCGCAGGCTTTCTTAGAGGCGTTCTCGAGGGTCAAGGAGGGAAAATAAAGTATTGTCCGACGTCAAGTCTGAGTAGAGGGTTCGGTCGATCTATAGATGGCGTTAAACCGTGTTGGTTTGGGGTATCATAGTCTATAGAGTTAACATGCAAAATTACATGTTACATGTGCAGTAGTCCGTCAATATCTTTATCAATCGTCCTCAACCGCTCCTGCAACTCCCTCTTTTTCTTCTCGAGTTCCCGGATCTGTTCTCCTTCTCTCATTAAGTCTTCCTCCGTGTAGAGCTCTTCTCCATCCTGCGGGACATCCTTCTCATCCTCCTCCTCGTCATCGTCATCATCCATCCAATGGTCTTTATTCATCTTCCCCAACGCCTCAGTCTGCTCCGCTACCTTCGCCTCATAATACGCGAGCGTGTTCTTGCTATGCGCGTACTTCGACCGCTGCGCGGCGATCCGCTCCAGCGCGCCCGGGAGGGGGTACACGCCGCACAGCTTCTCCGCGCCCTTAAGCAGGATCTCGACGTCGACCTCGTCTTTGCCGCCGCGCCGCTCGCTGCGCCGGATCTGCTCGTGCAGGTCGCCGCCTAGCACGGCCGCGACGGCGGTGTGTCGTCTCGGCGCGCCCGCGTTCCGTCCCGTGTTGCCGCCCGACGTGGTGACCTCGCCCGAGGCGACGTTGAACACGGTCTGCCGGCGCGAAGACTGCGTCGGCGGGTCTGGGTTTTGGGATGTGCTGGGTGGTGGGGGCGGCGGGACGGAGAACAGTGCTCGTTCGTGAGCTTCTGTGTCGCGGATCAGGGAGGTGATGTCATCGTTGGCGAGGAGGGCGTTGGTGAAGATCTTGGGAGGTGGGAAGCTGTTGAGTATGTTAGGAACAGGATAGAGAATGGGGTATAGAAGTGGGTTACATACGGAAGACTGTCAATTCCTTGACATGATATGGCGATCTGCTCAAAGTGCGCCGAGAGGAGCGACATTATGCCGGGTAGCTTGTCTACCTATAGACTTCCAAAGTTCCAAGGTTGTTTGTAGTACTCAAAGTCGAGCCGTTGTTGACGAATGAATATGAACCAATGAGGAAAATGGTAATGAATTAGGAGATAAGCTTGGCTGATTAGTGTTTAATTACCTAAGCCGCAGTAGTTGATAAATGGATAATTGAGGTCGGAATTGACTCGCATCGTTGAACTTAATATCTTAATTCAACCACTGAGCACCGCGACGGTGCAAGTGTTACCTAAGGTCTTAAGTAACCCCTCCAGCCCTCCTTCCTTCTTGAATCGTGAGGTTGCCGCCTCTTTAGATCTTACTTAGCCACTTAAACCCCACTATGTGGCTAAGCTTATCGTGCTCACCGTGAATCGTTATCAATGACCCTGACCGATTTTCCAATTCTCGATCTTCCAATCCTCTTCATCAATCACAAAAAGAGATGGATTCATTCGAGATCCATTTTAAGGCCAGGTTGGCGGCTTTTCCCACCTTGCATCGTCAATGTCTTGGATTAGACTACCTTAAATAAAGACCCCTGTCTTCTTCATTCGTCAGCTTTTAAGCTATCGCAATTGCTTGATCTACTGGCGATTGATTCGATCGTGAATCTGCCGTATGATGCAGATCCTCCAAATGGTATGTATAACCGTGAATACCTATTGCCATCCATATCCATCCATACTATACTAGGTACCTAGTATTTGCCATCCCGTCGGACAACATCCCCCTTTCCGCCTAAGTAGGCAGGTCTGGCAGGCCTAGCACGTCTACATGGGACGAACTTTTGAAAAATGTTGTAGCGGTCATGAGAGAGAAAAGGCGGTATTCGATATAGTACAGAGAAAAAACACGCCCTATTCTGTTTTCAGCTCACCGCAGAGCCGGATCCGCCACCTCACAGCAGTTTCAAAGCGTTGCGAAGGTGCAAAAAAAACGGGGAGATAATAAAATGGTTGCGATACATTGGCATTATATTACTTGCAGAACCTGCAGACTCGGGGTATCCCTGACCTCATCAACAACCAAGCAGTGTATTTTTTCCATCTCCACTACGCCTGCGTCTTTCTGCGTCTTTCTGCGTCTCTCTTCTTTCTTTCCCTGCCGCAGGGCACTTTGCTCGAATCATTGGGCACGATTTTCCATGAGCGCTGCTACCTGACCCCCTTGTCTATTTTTGATCTTCCCTCGTACAACCTACCGTGGATCCTCGTCGACCTGTTGACCCTCGTTCGAAAGCATGATACGCCTCCAGGGCTCCTCATTATTTATTACCTACCAGCCTACCTAGGTATGCTAGGTATGCAGTGATGCAGTGCAGAGGTATGCTAAGCATCTGTTAACCAGTGTTAATAGTCTTACGAGCCAATGGCTTTATTTTCGGTCAGCGTCCACCTTCTAACAGGGCCGGCTGAACAGCTCAGTTATACATGACTACCGCCCATGGATCTCATGAGCAGGATGGGGTAGGCCAAGATTGTCTGACTGAACATCCTGAGCGTCCTGAACGTCCTGTCACAACGTCGGGTTCGCTGCCATCTCCAGACTCGTCGTTTTTTCTTCATCATTATATGCCTCATGCCGCCCACTGAATACATGTCGCATTTTCTCTGGACGCGCTATGCCTCCCACGAAAAGTAGCCAGGGAGTCCCGGGACCGTTGGTGCCCAAGCCGCATTCTCTGCGAGATCCTCCGCCATAGGCTGGCTCATAGGCTGGCTCATAGGCTGGTAGACGAGAAGCTAGACCCGTTTCTCTGCTCCTCTACTCCTCTCAATGCTCCTCTCTGCCCTCTGCCCTGCCTTGCCCGGGAGTCCGCAACCTTAGCCTGCTCATGTACACTTCCTCATGTATACCGTATACCGCATGCCCTTACTATGTATGTATACTAGCCATGTATGTACGCTCACAATCCGTATTATCATTTTTTACATGGATAGTAGGCCTCTATATTTGCCTGACACTATAAGACTGTTGGTAGGCCCGCCCCCAAGTACACACCTTCCCCCTCTTGGTTTCTGCACATGAGATTTCTCTTCTCATACGCAGTAAGCTCCGACAGCAGGAATACAAGCCGTTCACTATTTCTCCCCATCTGGAATAAAATCCCAACTTTGAAAGTTTTCTACTTGCATATTCTCTTTTTTTTTCTCCCTGGGTTCGCAAGCCCTCCGACCCAGGCGACCTTGTTGGAGATCCACACAACTCCAGAGGGTTTTTTATTTTTATTTTGCGCTACACAGATATTTCGAGCAATTCTACTCAGAGCTAATATTTTTGTTTCTCTGTCTGTGCTGGCAGTGCATTGTTCGTGCATTGCTTATAGTAGCGATATCATCTTTCCTCGCTGGCAAAAAAAAGTAAATTGTTCAAGACGGCGATTCAACACCGACAGTCTTGCCACGCCTTTCCATTTCTTCGCCTGAAGAATTACGGCATAGAGTTGCATCTAGCCTCCGCGAGACGACTCCAGTTCCATCGCCATTGTGGAGGAATTGAAGCGGTGTCTGTCCCCCAACCTACCAGAATCCCGAGGATATTAACATGACAAGTTATCGAAGTCCAATAACTTCTCCGCGTTGGAGGTTTTTGCTCTGGGTGCTGACGCCTTAAAAAAATAAAGTCCCTCGTTCCTCTTTTGTCTCCCCCGCGGATCCTACCCCACATTGTGAGATTAAAAGAGGTCAAATTTGAATTGATAAGATCTCAATTTTCGGGAAGGGAGAAAATTCCCACAACGAAGCCGATATCATGCGGCCGCATACCCCCTCACTGGACACCGCTCATGTAGCAGCGGGACCTACATCGCCACCAGAGACTCCCACTACAGGATCTCCCAAGATCAGCCGTAAAGCAGCAATGATCAATGGCCACCTACCACCGCATTCCAAGTCCCACGGCCATCAACGTCATCCATCTAATATCCGGCCTTTAGGTGGCACTAAATTTAGTTACACTCGTGCGCCACGACCTGAGGAAATTTCACCTCGTTCCTCCAATTCTTCATCGGAGGAGTCCGATGAGTCTGCGGATCCCCCGCGATCGCTGTTCTCGGATGTACCAACCAAAATTCCGCCCCAACACCTAGAGAAGGTGGCAATTCAGATCGAGCAAGCCTCATTTTACATTGAGGAATTGAACGATGACTACTTCCTTAATTGCGAGGACGACCATCTAGACGTTATTCGGCCTTATGCTGTTGAATATGCTAATTCCGACCGAAGCCGGTCGAGATCCCGGCCTCCCCCGGACATGGACCCGGCTGTCATGGCGGGCATTGAGAATCTGAACACCTTTGAAGATTCTGATACCGACATTGACCATAACGACGAGGAGTTTATCCTGCAGCTCCAAAAAAGCCGCAAGGAACGGCGCCTGAGACGGATGACGTCCGGAAGTCTCAGCAAGCGAACAGTAAGCGAGCGGGGCAGCGATTCCGACAGGGAGGATGTGCTGCCCTATTACGAAGGGAACGAAACCGGTCCGACTCGCCGAATGCGGCGAAAAGTCGATCGGAGTAGCATTCAATTTACAGGCGCGCTTCCGGAGCGAATTGAAGAGCTCAAGGAGCCGAACAGCGACGATGAGATTATCTTGGATGATGCTGAGGTATTCGCAAGAGAGTTACCATACTGGACTCTCATGGATGTTGACTCTGAATGAGTTCAACCATATACGTTATAAAATTTGTTAGGAGGGAGGCTGCTGCGAAGCCTCATGGAGGAGCAGATACTAGAGCGTTGCCGACACATACGCGGCGCGCAATTTTACGATTATACGACACTATACAAATATTGGCTGGTCTAGCGATATATCGACTTCTCCCGTTAATTCATATGGGAGCCAGCTGTCACGACAGATTTATGTTATGATGAATCGGAAAATGAGCGGTGGCCGGGTCATTAAACAGGATCACGGGGAATATAGGGTCATGAAACGCTTGCATCTCAGCATTATGTATTGGAATTGCTTGCATAGAATATTGGCTACGTAGCCTGGGAGACCACGACGGGTGGCTTTGACTTATCCTAATACCGGATGAGGGTTTTTACTGCTGTTGGTTTCTCATCTCGCTTTTAGATACCTCATAGACTTTGGACCGGATGGATGCGGTTGCACAATAACGACGACAACGCGCGGACGACGCAGACGATATGATACGATGACGACGACGATCTTGATGATGTTTGCATAGAAGTAGCCGCTCACGGCAAGTATAGGGCTGCATTTTTTTTCTTTGAGGATGATTATGACATATAGAATAGGGGTATAGGGATAATCCGTGGATTGAATAGATGCATTGGTTTTCATGTTTATATAAGGTTTTATGTTCATTGATAACCTCTCATTTCGTAATATCTTATTTATATGTCAATATCCTAATACTTCTTTACTTCACACATAAGTCTACCTGGGACCTGGAGGAATAAGGGTTTATATGTAGGTGGATGAGTCTATGAGGCTATCTCTGATCCTGAGCAATCACAACAATGCCTATAAACATACCTAGGCGATATCTCTATCTTTATTCTTGTTACCAGCTTTCAATAGCAAACTTCTTTTTCACCTACAATTGTACGCCTTGTGCTACAGATGTATGGTTAAGATAAATTTCACATGAGCTTCGCGATAAGAGAATATACCTATGCTTGCTTTATCACAAGAAATATGCATCAATCCGTAGGATGACCATGACAACCCCGATAACTGTGAAAACATTAATTTACCGATAAATTCTAAGCTTATCGAGATCCGATAGAGACTGTGCCTTGACCATTTCCCCAAAAAACTTACATAAGCTGCAAGGTGTGCGCGGTGTACCTGGTGTAGGTACTGTGCAGTGGCGCGCTAGTATGTAGGAGGCGCTTGGGCAAACAAACTCTCAAGAAGCTTTCAAAGCTTTAATTCTTAACCCAGACCCCTCCAACTTCTTCTTGAACTCCGAAGTCTGAACTTGTCTGAACTCTGAACAAGCTTTGCGCCAGATAATCTGAGGCGATAGAGTGAAATTCTCAATTCCGATAGATAAAAGGGCTACCAGGTTATCTTGATTTCTCCTTTCTCAGATTCCCGGTTTGTTTCCCTTAATTGAGTTCTAATATCTTCGCCATTGTCGGTACCATCGCTACCACCACCATCAATCAACAACGCTGATCTCTCTCGCGCAGCAGATTTTTCTCATCAAACATAGGACGCGATTCTGATTCCGTAGAGCTTCACCATGAGTCAAGCTCCGGGGCAGCCTGCCCAAGGGCAGCAGATACGGTTCCTGAAACCCGAGAATATACGAAGCATCAGCTACCTGTCTCCCGAAGAGAAGACCAGGTACGAAGAAGGCCTTCGCAATCTGTATACCAAGATGGAACAAAACCCTCCCGAATCCCAGGAGCATCAAATGGCCAAACACAGAATAGCCGATTTCTCGCGAATGGTCTATAATAAGATTAAAACAATCCATTCGAAAAACCAGGCAGGTTCTCAGCCTCAACAGGGACAGCCTGGTCAACCCGGCCAATCGAGCTATATGAACACGCAGCCGCAAAATCCGCAGACCGAGCAGTCCCAGAACACCATGTCGCAAGTCCAGGCCCAGGTTCAGGCCCAGGTTCAGGCTCAGGCGCAAAAGATGGCAAACCGCCCCCAAGCGCAAATGCCTAATAACCCTGGCGGTCCTTCGACAACACCTAACAACCCCGTTCCTACCAACAACCAGATTCAAGTACCAAAACTCATTGTGAATCATACCAACCAAATGCCTTGGGACAAGCTGAAAGCTCCTCCCTCGGTGACTACGCCAGATCAGATCCTGAAGTATCAGAATGAGATGAAGCAAAGGTACATACGCTTCTTGGTTCAGATGGAGAACATAAAGAGTAGATCACAAAAGATGGAAGCAGTAATGAAGGAGAGGCAGGAAAAGGGCCAATTGTCACAGGAGGACTTTAAAAAGTTCCAAGATCAGAAAGTACAAGACCAAAAAATCTACGGTGACGCACAAAGATTTGTTGAAAGTGTCCGGGCTCAGATCCTGAAGACACAACAAAACACGCAGCAAGCTCGTCCACAGCCAATTCCACAACAAAGCGTCAGTACTCCTACGACAACTCATCCTATGCAGGCAGCAACTGCGTCGGTCAACGCGGCGATGGATGCCGCTAAAAACCAACAACTTGCAGCCACCAGACCTCCAGTCGCAGCTAATCAATCGCAGCAGCCACAATCGCAACAACCTCAAGTGCAACCGCAAGTGCAGCCGCAACCCCAGCAGCAACAGCACCCCGGGACACCTGCCACTCCGATTACGCCTGCGATGCCTCCACAGCAGCAACACCCACAGCCGCAACAGCCGCATCCAGTCCCTACACCACAAATTAAAACCGAACCCAACAACGGTATTTCGCGCCCACCTCCCGTGAATACTGCTATGGCTGCAGCCGCATCATCTGCGAACATGTCTTCTACAGGCACGCCAACCCAACCCTCCGCGCGCGTCCAGACTCCCCAGTCTGCGGGCCAACAGCAAGTTACGCCTGTGCCCCAGCCTGTTCGCCCCTTAACCCACGCAGCGGCAGTCAGCCGCGCGAACTCATCCACCAACATCCCCGGACAAGCTAACACTACGCCCGGTTCTGGCATCGCATCAACCCCCGGCGCCAGTGGTCTCGTCGGCAACGCCAACCATCCCGGTCACTCGCATGCCCACCCTCAACCTAGCCCGGCACTGAACCCTAAGATGCCCATTAGCAAGAACCTGCCACCCAAGGCGTTGGAGACCCCTCAGCCGGTCAGCGTTGGCGGCGGCAATAATCCCGGTCGTCCTTCGCTTGGTGGAGGAGGAGGTCTTGGAGGTGGTGTCATGGGTCAGCCTGTTATCAATAAGATGCCTCCTGTCCAATTCGATGCTGAGGGCGAACATGTGCTCTCTAAGAAGAAACTTGATGAACTTGTTCGTCAAGTCTGCGGTGGTGCTTCACCCGGCGCGGATGGCAATTACCTGACTCCGGACGTTGAAGAGGTACGTTCATTACTTCCATTGATATTTCAATTCCTCACAGCGCTAATAAATATATTGTAGTCTGTTCTTAGTGTCGCAGACAACTTCGTTGATCAGGTTATTGTCTCGGCGTGTCGCCTAGCCAAAGAACGTGGCAGCAAGGTCCTCGAGACCCGCGATCTTCAGCTTGTGCTCGAGCGCGTCCACAACATCCGCATTCCTGGTTACACGTCGGACGAGCTGCGAACCGTTCGCAAGGTACAACCTGCTGCCAATTGGATTTCGAAGGTTCACGCCGTTCAGGCGGCGAAAGTTATGCCTGGTAAGGACGACAAGTAGGAAAAGTCTAACCCTACCCAGGAGCTTCTTGACGCACGTCGCAAGGACATGGCTGCTATTCCCCCTTCACTTGGTGGACCCAGTCGAGTCCGCCCTGACCCTGTTCCGACACCTCAGCCTGCTCCCATTCCAGCCCCGAAGAAGAAGAGAAGCCGCAAGAGAAAGGCTTCTGTCGCTGCACAAGGCCCTGTTTCCGAGCAGGCTCCTACTACCGACCAGGCTTCAGGTGCCGGACAGGCTACTACTACTGAGGCTTCAGGTACTGGACAGGAAGGGCAGTCCGCAAAGTGAGGGGAGTCTATCAGTCTTCTACTTCCTAACGAATTGATCACGCACTTTGACATGGACAAGTGGAGTTTTTCGGGGGTTGATTTTGTTGATTTGATTTTTTATGACACGGTTATTTTTACTACCCAGGGTGGTTAGGAAGGAGCAAAAGGGATTCCCACATATTGGCCTGGAGTTTCGTCGGCTTTTGCAGGGTTTTTTCTTTACTTTTTACGGTCTGACACTCGATCTCAAGGATACAACACGGGGCGTCGAGCAGGTCAAAATGTTTACCTATTCTTTTCTTCGCGGGTCACCTAGGTAGTACTCAGTCACGGACATAGATGACTGATAGGATGCACATAATGATGCGATTACGTTATTAAATACTTGGCTTCTAAACCTTGGGTGCATGTTAATGGTGATATATTGATTTGAGGTTACTTTTTCTCTTGCTTGTCATACCAGAACTCGACCCTTATCGAGGAATGGACTAAATAGGTAATAGTTACACTGATATAAATACCTACTTGGGCCAGAGTCTACACGGAGGTCCAGACACAAAGCAGCAAATGCGCGGCATACCCGCTCTGACAGGCTGCATCTCGCAGTTCCATCACAAGCAAGATTTGCAATTACTTGCGCCGGGGGATCATCGGTCTTACAACACCGTCTCCGACCGGCGCCCGCGTGGGAAAGGAGAGGAATGCCGTGGAGAGAGAACGCCTGTCAAGCGCGGACATGTGGCACGTAGGCCAATTGGTTGCCGTTGGGCTTGGGCTGCATTGGACGAATGGCACGCTCGACGTGTTCGGGCTCGGGTTGGTTATGTGAAATTTTTATCAATTTTATACACGGACTTGACACGGCTTGGTGGATGGCTTTGGGGGGAGACGGTGCGGAGGTATGGGGATTGGGGTTGGGGTTTTGAGATGATATAGGCTGAGGATTGATTGTATTTGCATGTACTTCTATTCGGATCATGCGTAATTCCCTCGATTTTCTATTATGTATATTATCAACGGAGTAATTCTATTTTATGATGGTTAATATTCATATTGCATCTTTGGCTTCAATGTTGAGGATTAAAATTGGGGTAGATATTAGGTACGTATCGCGATGACGACGTAATATTCTAATTAAGTAAGCCTGTGGCTAATGCAGCAGGACGGGTGCCGCACATTAGACATTAGAAATGCGGCGAAGGCGTTGGTGGTTTAGGAAAAAGCAAGGAAGGTTGAATCGTTGATTCGGTCGAAGCTCTGGACAGGCACCAATTCGCAAACGTCACTCTCAGATGGGTCCTTCGATGGAAGGTGAAGTGGATACCGGCATTAGGTAGATCCAGAAAAACATGTACCATATATACATACAAAACATGACAAATATGCAGGGTATCGCACATAAGCTCCTTGTACTCCCTGGTCAAAGCTTCGTACTTTTTTTCCTGTCTTGGCGCCTTCCAGGTTGTCTTTTTCGGAGCGCATCTTCGAGCTTCTCCAGCACGCTCAGTGACATTATAGGACCCACCCGTACTCACCTAGGCTGCTAGGGCACCCCAAATAGACCTAAACAGACCTAAATAGTGGGCAATAGTGGTACAGCTCTAGGTATTCTAGCGCTATTTCTCTCTTTTCCCAGCAACCAGTCAGGCGACAACTGCCCTCCAGTCCTTCGTTCCGGGGCTTTTCGCTTGCATCACTCTTACCTGGTGACTGAGCACTTGGAGCACTTGAGCCTGAGCAACTGCAAACGACATCAATCAGCAGCAAAGTAAAGCAATCTTCCATTTCCATTTCCATCCTCTCTTCTACTCTTTCCATCTCTCATAATCAACAATCTCAAAATCAACTTTTCAATCAAACGGCGACTTATTCCCCCATTTGCGTGTATTCATAATCACACGCACTTCTATTTCTCCTTTGTTTTATTTAGACACCTGGTTTGTGTTTTTTTCCGGTTAGCTGCCAAAAACCGTCCAAACCAGTCCAGTTTCGTCTGCAGGGTCCGAACCGTGAGCGCGCCTCGCGATCTCACCTGTCTGCAGCATCGTCATCATCATCAATAATCCATCAACAATCAACCATCAGCCTTCCATTCCACCCGGCTTAAATTCGACAAGTCAACCCGATCGACAGTCATCCGATTCCATCCCTAATCAGCAAAATTCCCAACACCTTTTTTTCCCCTTTTCCATCTCCAGTTTTTTTTCAGACGCAGACATGCCAGGGAAAACGCCTCATTCAAACGGCAACGAGCCGGTCGAGAATGGTATTAGGAACAACCAGGACGTTGATATGACCGACGAGAAGTCTTCGTTGAAGGGCAAGGGAAAGAAGGGCGTCAAGGAGGGAGAGGATATGACCGTCGTCGTACCACCTTCAAAGACTACAAAGCAATCTTCTCAACCACCACCTCCAAATGCCGATGAGGACGTCGACATGGACGTAGACAAGCCGGAAGATCTCGAGGTCAAGGTTGACCCCATCACCCAGGCCATCACAGGTATGACTCGCATCATCATCCGCACAATCTCCGTGCATTACATAATCTAACGCGTTGTTTTTTCTTTTCTAGATATCAAGAGTAATTTCGCCCTCATCGACCGTGCAGTAACTCTATTCGATGCCAGATTCACATTAAGGGCCTTAAGATCCATCTCTTCGCTCCGAAAACGTCTCACTCCCGATATCCTCTCCCAGGTCATCGCAGAGACTTTCTCTCCTACAAGCTCATCTGCCAACGTCGCCAAGCAGCTTCTGCTGGCGATTGGAAAGGCTGATGTGCCTTTAGGTCGCCAGTCGGGGGGTGCCGAGATGGAGATTGACAGCGAACCTAAAGCCGCGGTTAAGAACAGTGCCAAGAAAGAGAGCAAAGAGGTCATTCCTGAGATCGATATTTTCCTAAGCATCCTTGTCCAGGTTTATCTGTTTGACTCGAAGCAGTTCCAGCTCGGCTTCGACTTCTCTAGGTATCTCTCCGAGCGCATTCACTCTTTGAACCGCCGAACTCTAGATTCCCTCTCCGCCAAGGTTTACTTCTATTACTCTCTATTCTGCGAGCAGCTTGCTCCGTTGCCACCATCTCCCCAGTCCCCGGTTGTTGCGATCCGTCCGACTCTGTTGGCGGCTCTCCGGACTGCCGTGCTACGAAAGGATATTGACATACAGGCCTCGGTCATCGTACTACTTCTTCGAAGTTATCTCCTAACCTCCCACATCTCTCAAGCCGACCTCCTCGTATCACACACCCAGTTCCCCGAGAATGCTGCCAACAACCAGGTTGCGCGTTATCTATACTACCTCGGCAGGATTCGGGCTATCCAGCTGCGATACACGGAAGCACACGAGCACTTAACAGCAGCCACGCGAAAAGCGCCGGCAAGCTCTTGTGCTTTGGGATTCGCGCAAACCGCGACGAAGCTTCTGCTCGTTGTGGAGTTGCTCATGGGTGATATCCCTGAGCGCGCCACCTTCCGCGCCCCTACTATGGAGCAAGCTCTCCACCCGTACTTCTTGCTTGTGCAGGCTGTGCGAGTGGGTAACTTGGAGGACTTCGAGTTGACGATTGCAGACCACGCCGACACTTTCCGCCGGGATGGAACGTACTCACTTATCCTGCGCTTGCGCCAGAACGTCATCAAGACGGGTATCCGCATGATGAGTTTGAGCTACAGCCGTATCTCGCTACGTGATATCTGCATCCGTCTACACCTTGGTAGTGAAGAGAGTGCCGAGTACATTGTCGCAAAGGCAATTCGGGATGGTGTCATCGAGGCGACGCTAGATCGAGAGAGGGGTTTCATGAAGAGCAAGGAGGTTGGCGATGTGTACGCTACTCGGGAACCCGGAGAGGCGTTCCACGACCGTATCAGAGCTTGTCTTGCGCTTCACGATGAGAGTGTCAAGGTACGTTTTCGTCATTTGTCCAGTGTGTGAGATGAACTTCAGCTAACTAGCTTCTTCGCAGGCCATGCGCTTCCCGATGAACCAACACCGCCTCGAACTGAAGAATGCTCAAGAAGCACGAGAGCGTGAGCGCGAGATGGCGAAGGAGATACAAGAAGGAGATCTGGATGAAGACGACCTCGGTGGTGATTTCGAGGGCTTGTAACATAATTCGAACCTGTGTATTCTGAAATGGGAGGACTCATTGGCGCTGCTTTTCGGCCGTTACCAATTCATAATAGTGGTACATGAGGCGAAAAGGCTGCTTTTTAACATGGGTGATAGGCTTGTAGTCTGCGAACAAGAGAAGTTGAGAAGGTGCATATGGCGCAGCCAACTCTTATAAACAAACGTCATCTGAGACCTTCATTGTAATAGATAAACGGCAGAAAGAGGAGAGCTTCCATCTTGCTGCTTTTCCCAACAACTACCAGTACCACTACGTACCTACTTCGTTGACTGGTTCCTCCTGAAAGGACGGGAAGGCAATGGTATTGGTTCCATTTTTCTGTCATGTTTTAACATCAATGCCACTCGTACGGCCAGCCGGAAGTTCAAGCCTATCGTTTTCTTTCTCAATTATCTATCTATATCGTCGTTGCTGTTACTTTGCATGTGTAGAGGTGAGTTGCTTGATTTTGCGGTTTGTGTCTAGTGGCATGACTCTGGCCTATAAATACCACCAGCGGATTTTACAATGTATGCCTATCGTGTAGTGCTTCATATTTATTTGTAAGCTAGCCAGCCTTACTTAAGTTGGCTATGGCGTTTGGACGTTGATATCTGAATAGATAGTTTCTCCCCAGATAAGGCTTCCGGAATTAGAAAACGAGTGGGTGAGTTAGAGTTTCGGAACCCAAAAGAGTAAGTCTCCACTGAGTCACTTCTCCCAAAGCTTGTTGCAACTTGGAGAGATTGGTCATCTTTAGGGGTGTCACGTGGGGTACACTTAAGGTTCAGGGTAACTTTACTCCAGTCACATCTTCTTTGATGGTGGTTTCCGATTCAACCTTTCCTATTACGTAATCGCTCGTCACCGTACCTGAGAGTTTGATTTTCGTTTACTTTTCTTTGCTTTTTAACTTTCAATTCGACAAACTTGTATTTCTTTGTTAATTTTCGACCCAATCCTTTTGCGACACTATACGTACGTACCCAATTGACATGACCCCGTCAAAATCGCATTGTCAGGAGTTGCGATAAGGAATGGCGCCACAGAAGCGCAAGAGACCTCAAGACGAGCCGCCCCCGCGGCGCGCGACAAGACAGCATCCCGACGAGCCTGAACGACAACTAAGAAGCGGTCGCGTACGCGCCGGTACAGCCGAGCAACCTAACGTCCCCCGCGCAGAGCCTCCTGTACCTAGGACCGCTAGAACCGACGCGTTGAAAGCGCCGCCGAGACGACCAGGCAGACCACCGACGAGGAATATTTCCGAAGAGAAGGTTCTTAAGGAGAACATACAACCACAATCCTCCATCTACGACACCCCCGAAGACGAAGACGAGGAAGAGATAGAAGAAGTCGAGTTACTAAGACATTCTACACCGTCACCTCCACCGCCACAACCCCTAGCGAAGACAAATGCGAATACGAGCGCAGAGCCGACACAGAGGAGGCTGTCGAAGTCGTTTGTGCAACATCAGCAGTCGCAACATTCTCGTGCGACGCAGACTACTGCGACAGATAAGATAGCGACAACGCCGAAACGCCCGCCCTCGGCGGATAAACTGGTCAAGCCACCGCCGACGCCGCGATCGGACCGCAACATCGATAAAGTCGTGTTGGGAGATATCTGCTTCAAGGCGTGGTATCCTTCATATTATGGCAAAGAAGTGCTGGGCGATATTTCGAATACTACGAATGCGGGCGGCAAAGACAGACAGGGGAGTAAAGATCGAGATGGTGGGGGGAAGATAGGGGGGAGGATTGGTGGTGGGAAGAGGAATCCTCCGCCTATGTTGGAACGTCTGTATGTGTGCCCGTGTTGCTTTAAGTATAGCAGAGAGCTTTTGATGTGGTGGGAACATGTTAGGACATGCGAGCGTACGTTCCGGATGCCGGGTACGAAAGTATATACACACCCTAAAGGCAGGAGAACTGTGAAGATAGCTGCGACTGAGGGTGTAGAGAAAGTGAAGGGAAGGGGCAGAAAGAAGAGTGATGCTGGTGCACATACAAATGCGTCTGCAGCCGCTGAAAAGGTTATCACCGATGAGGGCGAGTGGAGTGTATGGGAGGTTGACGGGGAGAAAGATGGAGTAAGTCGAGCCATTTCCTTTTCTCTCATCCCACAAAAACCATGTCTAAATTGAAAGCTGACTCTTTGATTTAAAGTTATTCTGTCAGAACTTGTCCCTGTTCGCGAAGCTATTCCTTGATAACAAGTCGGTTTTCTTCGACGTTACGGGTTTCAATTACTTTCTCCTCGTCTACACTCCTCCCCAACCATCCGACACGCAACAATCTCCTTCCGCCAACAACACTAGTCTAAATGAGCCTCTTCCTCAACCCCATCTTTCCTCGACCAATGCCTCGAATCCCAATCAACATCAAACGCCCGAAACTAGACCACAAGTTGTAGGCTTCTTCTCGAAGGAAAAGCTTAGCTGGGACAATAATAATCTGGCGTGTATCCTGGTTTTCCCGCCGTGGCAGCGCAAGGGGCTCGGCGCTCTGCTCATGGGTGTCTCGTACGAGATCTCTCGTCGCGAGGGAATCCTCGGAGGCCCCGAGAAGCCGATTTCGGAACTCGGGCGCAAGGGTTATAAGAGGTTCTGGGCGGGCGAGATCGCAAGATGGCTGTTAGGGTTAGATTTATCTAAACCTGAGAAGAATGTTGACGAAGAGGCGGGAGAGGGAGGTGATAAGGAAAAGGAAGAAGCTGTGGATGAGGAGGGAGTAGTAGGAGAGTATTTGATCAGTGTCGATCAGTGCTCTAAGGCTACTTGGATTGTACCCGAAGACTGCCTTGCTGTGCTAAGAGATATGGATATTGTCGAGGACGCGGGTACAACTCCTACCGACGCAGCTGGTGAATCAGCAGAGCAGAGTGGTAGTGCTTCGGGAGAGGAGAGTGAAGCTGAATCAAAGGAGATCAAGACCGTGCCAAAGGTCAGGCTTGATAAGGAAGCCGTCAGACGTTGGGTCCAAGTCAACAAAATCGATCTCACGCAGACGTGCGACCCTAATGGGTTCATTGAGGGCTACGCTATCGGCAAGAACGAAGAGGAAGAGGTCGATGAAATATAGGGGTGGGCTGATTGTTGTCGTTCAGACCTGGAGTTAGACATCGTTGTTGAGATACCCCGAAGATACCCCCTATACCCTAGCATCGTCATTAGCAAGACGATTTGCGCGAAGTGTTTGATAAATCGATTTAGTTATTCCCAAATACTTCTGTTGATGTGGTGCCAGATTACTCACGTGTGGTAACTAAAAAGCATTCGTGATTTGAGGCGTAGACTGAGGAAATCTTCTTCCTGGTGACTTGTTTAAGCAAGCTTACACGGTAACTTTCGCGACACAAGTTTTTCATGGCAAGGCTACCTCCTCGCGAGCCAACACTCCAAACAAACGTTTCATACCTTAGGTTTACGTACGTCGAAATTTCTGTTGTTCCCATCAGTGGTTGTCCCATCCGGAGGTCGAGGGCCGATGAAGCAGATGGGCTTCTAGGTAGGAATAGTGTTTTAAGAAACTTTTAGATGGATGAGAAATTGTGGCAACAATGAATACCAACTTATAGTGTCCTAATATCTAGAAAGTTCTACAGTAGTTGAAGTGAGATTTTGAGACATTTGTGTTTCAATCTCGGATAGCTGCAGATTCCTGTAACCAAAACCGCTACCAACACCATGGATATGACGGGAACATTCGGGAATCACCCCTATGGTGTGTACTTAAACATTGAGGAAACAAACGCTTTTGCTCGAAGAAGAGAGGCCTATTCTGTCAATAATTACTGAGTCATAATAGCGATATCTACCTACTTCTCTCTTTCAGTGAGGGGGTTTGACAGCCATACAACACGGCCGTGGTATTTTTTTCCACAATTCGAATGGATTGTATGCGTAGGTACCTACTACGAAATAAATGGTAATGTGTCGAGCTTTATGTCAATGAAAAGGGGGGCTTCGTTAAGTATGTCAGGCTTCTTCTCACTCTAGACTAATTTTCTTGAGCTCTCGACCTGGGCTCTCCTTTTTTATAGCATCGCATGGAGAGCGGATTGTATCTCGAGGCTCTAGGATCACAAACCAAGTCATATCAATAGGACAATCATAGTAGCTATACAGCCCATGTAGAAGAGAAGAAGCCGTTATATTTTCATAACTCATACCAACATAATAAGCTAAGCTAAGCTAAGCCAACAAGCCCTCGCGCAAAGAAACGAACAAAAACCGCCAAACCTCAAGATATCAAGAAAAACAACATAGGTATATATAACGGGTGATCCATCCAAGCAACCGCCCTAACAAAAATCCCACTCAAAAGACCACCCCATCCACCACTTATCTATTCATGTCATGCCCCTTCATACGGATCGTTCCGCTTTACTTGCTTGCTCGCTTGCTTATACATTCTCCTCCCAAGAAACAGAAAAAAAGTCCAAAAACGAGTAACCCCAAATTCCCTACCTAATGCCCAAAAATGATGTATGCAGATGTTCCTCCATAGAAATATGATATATATGCTAATGATGATTTTTGATGGACACGTAAAATAGTCCAGTTCCGTTCCTTCCATACAAGAGTTTGTTCGTGTCGTGAGATTCTTTTCGTTTGCGTGTTCGCGTACCTGGCTACTACCCAGGTAGATACTCCCTTACATCCCTTTTCGTTTCATGCTATCATTACGTTGCAAGATTGTTTGCTCACCGAAATCCAAGTTTTTCTCCCTTCTCGTTTGTTTTCCACCGAGTTTTACTCTGGGGTTCCTATAAGCTTACAGGCAAGCTAGTGATGGTTGTACTCAGACCCGTACAAAGGCTTCCTCTTCCCATCGAACTCATTAACAACCTTCCTATACCTGCCCACGGCAGAAGGGGCTCCGGCCTGCGAGCCACGACGGTGGTTCCGCCGGCTGCGCTCCTCGTCGTCGATGCAGCTGATGCTGTCGCTTGGCGCCAGGCTTACGTTGTCGTCTTCCTCATCGTCATCCCAGTCCTCCCAGCTCGCCCTGCTCTCCCGCGCAGAGACGTAGCTGTTTGCGCGGCTGCGCCCGACGCGCTCGTACGTCGGTGCTTGGGCCGGCGGCCGCACTGTGCTAGCGGACCGCGCTGTGCGCGCCGAGACGTACGTCTCGGCCTCGACGGGCCTCGGCGCTCTAACTTTAGAGCTATCGCGGCCGCGATACGTGGACTCGGCGCGGTGCTTAGAGGGCGCCTTTGACGGAGAAGCTGTGTACTTCGAGGGAGCTTTGGAAGGAGCGTAGCTCCGGCGGTCGTCACCATCCGCTTGGCTGCGGTACTCGTGGTCCATGAGCAGACGCTGACCGAGTCCGTTCCGGGACCCGGTGGTGCTGTACTCGCCATCGGCAATCATAAGCGGACGTCTCATTGAACCCGCCTCGCTGCTCCGACGGCCCCTGCCGCCATAATGGCTCGAGCGTCCGTCGTTAAGGTCATCTGGTGCCCTGCTCCGAGCTGGCGGAGCCTCGAGTTGGGCGTACCGCCCGTAGCTGACCGGGGGATATTTCTTAGACGGCGAGTCCTCGATATACCTAGGTTGCTGATACGAAGGCGGATCTTGGACGGAGCTCCGTCGTGGGTAAGGGTTTTGAGCGTAGCCTTGCGCTTCGTATTCCTGATACGCGACCGGCTGGCGGTCATTCCTCATCATGGCGTAGGTCACCGCGCCGCCAATGGCTACACCCGCAGCCGCTGCTCCGAGGAGAGTGCTGAGACTGGCGCCCATTCCGCTCCTGGGGGTCTCGCGAGACGGCGTTTCCATGGCCGAGATGGTGGCGCTCCGCCTTATCCCCGGAGCACGGGGCTCCCGCGAGGCGACGGAACTCGTTGCTGAGCGGCCATAGGAGCGAGGATACTCCTCGCCCCCTGAGCACACAACCTCTATTCTGTTTCCATCATAATCGGTGAGTTCTACACGACTCCTGCCATCGGTTTCGATGGGTAGATCAGGGTCTGCTCGTATAGCAGCAGAACGGAAAGCAGCTAGAATCTGGGGCGATTGGGCTGAAAGAACAACGCGTGCAGGCCTTAGAGATCCGGAGCCGGCCCTCCTTACTTCCAGGACCGGCTTCGGGACACCGGTGGTGGTGTCACCATATACTATAGAAGATGAGTTGGCAGAGATATATCGAAGCTTCAACGGCTGGGTTATAGCTGAGTAGAATGAAGCTGCCGAGGGAAGGTCTCTGACTTGGACAAAGGGCAGAACCTGCTGCATAACTGATATATTCGTATACGTGATATCTTGGAGAGAATTGGGTATAAAAATGTTGTATATGGCTATGAAAAGGCGGGAAGAGACTTAGAATTGTAACAGAACGGTAAGACTTAAGAGTTGAATGCAGACGACAACGACGATGATAATAGGATATTGGTTGAAAAGAGTAAACAATCAACAAGTCAATATAACAAGACGCTCTTGGAACTTGTAATATCGCAGATCACGAAGATGGAGATCGAGGTTTAAAGAAGGGGCGCCAGCTACGTAGATACACGTGTAACAGGGTTCATGTGAAAGTGGTGAAAGTGGTAAAACTTGGCCCGAGCTTTCACGAGGTAGGTGGGGAACCTCAGATACGTGTACCATGAATTTGGGCAGGTAGACCGGCGTAGACTGGGCAGGAGGGCAGGTATTTTGCAGAACATTGGCAGGCATTGGCGGGCTTTGGCAGGCATCCGCGCATCTATGACGGATACTTACATAAAATCTACCCAGGGCAAGTCCACTATGCGGGTGTTACCTGCGTAGTATCCTTAGTACACTGCGTAGTACTGCGTAGTACACACCTGGGCGCTTTTCAGCTTGACCCTAATCGACCTAAGCTTAAGGGGTTTTGACCCTTTTGACAACTTGTCAGCTGGGCTGCTGGGGCGATTTAGCGGTAAATGTCATAAAACATTACCCCTGATTTAGAATCGGTATAGAATTGGTATGGGTATTTATAAATTTCCTATGTCGAATTGTGATACTTTTGTCAGGGTACAAAAGTAGGTGTATAAGTCGGTGTGTACATACCATGTTCGTATGTACACACCCATGTTCAGGCTGTTTGGGTATACTCACGTGATGGATTACCTGTAATTGTAGCGATTTTCAAGTCTCGAGGGCGGGGAGACAATGAAATCTTGAAAATTGGAAGAAAGTCGGAAAATTCTCAAACCGAGTACCGATGCAACTGAGCATCATCGAAAAAAAAAAACGAGAGATTTCTCGTCATTCCTCATCTCGCTCCACGGGGAAGGGAGTGGACAACATTGGCCCCAGAATCAACACCCAAGTAATTCTGATATTGAGAAGATCAATGTGCATACCGCTCATATGTCAGTATATACATACCGCTTGGTACGTAGAGTGCATTGTGGATGTTAAATAGACGTCAAATCCACTCCTCGAATCCTCTTCCGGTGAGTTCCAGGTGGACATTACCATATATGATCAATCGCAAATCCGATGTTAGGATGTCGACATCCGTCAACTTTGCGATTTTAATCGATGAGAACACGAGGAAAAAACAGGAGGGAAGGGAGATTTCCCTTGTTTTTCAATGAATGTTATCCTGAGGCAATGAGGCTTAAAAGAAGCAATCCTGGCGATAGCTGCATGTTGCAAAGCTCGAATCTGACTGGTCCGAAAAATCTTTTCGCGACACAAGACCCACTGACTCATATTTCTCATTTCCCGGACTCCTGGGAGAATCCCAACGGAATTTGGAGGTAGGTGGTAGAGTAGCAGTGTAGCTGCACGCGTCTGCGCATTTTCCTGCAATTGAGGGATTGATTGGAAAGGGGAGACCAGTCAGCCCTTTTTCGGCGATCGTCGGGAAAATCTTAAGGAGTCCGTGGATTTGCTCCTATTGGCTGACTTCCAAAAATAAAGGTTAGATCGAAGCCATACTGCACCTGGGAACGCAGAAAAGGCAGATAGCCGGACGAGTGGTAGGGGAAGTGCCTTTCGTGCAGCCGCATTTCGGGAGCCCTAGGTAGTGATACGTAGCGGATGGATATCGTGTCCAGTGGAACTAGGAACTAAGTGTCCGTAGATGTAGATGATGCTTAGGTGAGCTTAGGGTACCTGTACGAAATAGTTGGGATGATTAGATGATGGGTATGATGGATTAGAGGTTCAATGGGTTCAGTGGTTCAAAGTTGCATGGAAGGATGGAAGACAGCTCGAAGAACCGAGATCCACCTTTGGTCGACAACAAAGTGGACCTAGTATCCATGTAGATGAGCGACTTCTCAGAAAGAATTCATTGAGGGAATTTCTTAGCAAGTGCAAGTGCTTTGGATAATTGAAAAGGGGTCCAAAAGGAATCTTCTGCGAAGCTCCTTCCTTCCGGAACCCGAGGGTGCAACGCGCTTTTATCTTTTCTGCTCCATCCCTCTTTCCTGTTTATTGTGTGCCTGTGATGCTCCACCCACGTGTTTCCGGAGGTCTAAATCGTTGACGTTGATAAATCTTGGTGGGGGTTACTAGTGGGGGGTTGCCTGTAATTATTCTTTAATTTTAATATTTTTATTGTTTTTTTTTTCTGTGTGTATCATTGCTTTTTCAATGCAATATTCTGAATGTACTGTGTACATGTGGTGTCCGGGATGAGACCTCAATGTATGACGAGAGACAAGCTGAAAATATAGCGAGCATTCTTGAAAAATTAAAGTAATTACAAATATTCAAATCAACATTGAATTGTCAACACGCGATAATTGAACTTCAAAGTTAATGAGAAAAAAATAACAAGACGGAAGTCATGGATCGTGAAGCTCGCCAAGAAGGTCATAAAAAAGCCTCAAGAAAGGTTTTGAGTATAATAAGCTCGGGTTTCTGTTAAGGGAAGACCCGGTATTCCCCGAGTGCGGCGCTTCGTTTTTACCAAACAGTCAAAAATTATCGTCAGCCTTGTCCTAATTAGGTAGCCTCCACTACGTAGTAAAAAAATTCTCAAGAAGCTTTGATCATTTTTGGATCTAAGGGTCCACTTCATCATCCACCCTTCCTATGGGTTTCGAGTCGTGGCCTATGCTTTTGACTTCTCACTCTTCCAGGTTGTCTCTTGTCACTCTACGACGTACCCTAGAATAGTGTGTGTTAGCAGTTAGTGTACTATACACTAGTACTTCCTGTAGAGAGTACTTCCATTCTTCCCAAAGACCGACGCTGTACCGACCGCCAGGTGATTGAACTGTCCCCAACCCGGCAACCTTACCTGTTAGTGTAGCGACCTAGCCGACCTGGTTCCTCTCGATTCTTCCGAAGCTCTCCCTTCTCTTTTCTTCCTTTCCCACACACACCAGTCAGCAAGCTTGATTTTTTTTTCATCACCGACTTTGAGAAGCTCTCATCTTTTCTTTCTCATCTGCCATTTTCGTCTTTTCAATCGACACCTCTCCCCTCCATCACACCTACGTCAATCACAATGGCCTCCGCCCGTGTCGTCGCCTCGAGACTTGCCTCCTCCATGGGCACCAAGGTCGCTCGACCTGCCATGCGAGCTCAATTGACCACCGTTGCTGCTAAGCGAACCATCAGTATGTTTCAACCCAACCGTCATCAATTCGCTCAATCATAAACCATCTGCCATTGGTAATTGATATCAACACCAATGCCTTCAATTATATCATCGTAGTCTTTATCACCGCAATTAATTACCCCTCAACGTAAAATATTTTTTATTTTGTGCGTGCGCCAGCTGACCATGTCCCGGCTTCAGGCAACGCCACTCCCTTCCAGACCGTCAAGCGCCAGCAGGCCTCTAAGATCCTGAGCGCCACCACCCGCCAGGCTTTCCAACAGACTCCCCGCCGAGCGTACTCGTCTGAGATCGCCCAGGCCATGGTCGAGGTCTCCAAGAACTTGGGTATGGGTTCCGCTGCCATCGGTCTAACTGGTGCCGGTATTGGTATCGGTCTCGTCTTCGCCGCTCTCCTCAACGGTGTTGCCCGCAACCCCGCCCTCCGAGGACAGCTCTTCTCCTACGCCATTTTGGGTTTCGCCTTCGTTGAGGCCATCGGTCTTTTCGATCTCATGGTTGCCCTCATGGCCAAGTTCGTACGTGTTGATTCCGAAAATCCCGCAAATATCAAAACACCAAATACTAACCTCGGACTATAGACTTAAACAACTTAACCTCCATACTTACGGAGGCTGGGATTCGCACTACGATACGGAACGTGTGAATGAGCATATCTGGAGTGTGAAGGGAGTGCATAACATCGAACATCATCGATGGTGCCATGCCTTTCACCGTGTTCAATAGGAGAACCAGCATTAGAGTAATAGAGGTCATTAAGACTCCCGTGGATAGGAGGGATAAAAACCTTAAAGGGGGGAGGCATCGCATTGCATTGACTGACACATGTAAAGATGGGAGCAAAAAAAATCCACATAGCCAAACCCTCCGGATGGCATCTGTAAATTAACAAAACACCATCTTCACCATATCCGAGGCCCTGCTTCTTCTTTTTCCTTTTCTCACGCGAATGAATGAATGGAGACGATGAACTAAAATCAAGATCTTGATTCTGTAAATTAAGCTTAACAGCAACATAACACAAATTCCACTCACCAATTCAATGTAACTGACGTACATGATATATGGATCCATGGGATCTGATGTACCTAGTATCATTCTGGTGTATTGTGAGGATTCAATTCAGATACGGCCGGAACACCAGGGCTCAAGATCACTTGACCTCCCCGTGATTTGAGCGGTTTTCCCGCTTAGGAAAGTAACCAGGTAACTCGCTGAATTCACTGGCCACTCTCAACCGTCGCTCCCCTCACCAAGTACCCATTCGTAACGACCGCTAGGTCAAAGTTGGGCAAAGTCATGCTACCCTAACCTAACGCTGCATAACTTGTGCAACTTGTGCAAACCAGAGTTCGACTAGGCCCACTTGGCGGTTTCCCATCTTGCTCCTTCCTTGAAGAGACCCCCACCACATCTCCATGTTTCCGATAACATCCAATCAAGAGGGAGAATTGGTTGGCATGGTGGACTCTTGCTGGGGAATAGGAGGGAGAGAACCCAACTAGCAGGCCTGTCCGGTCCGGAGCTGGGGAGAGGGGAGTCTGAGGGGCAGAGATAAATAGATCTCGTCCGACTAACTAGTTCGGGTAGGTGAGGAGAGTGAGGTCAGATTGACGGGTTGATAGCCGAGTTGATTAGACTTAGGTTCGTGTGTAACTGGCCGATTTCGTGTTGGTCGTGCACTAGGGTTACCCCTTGATGGGTCCCAAGTAATGGTATATGATACTAGCCTCCTCCTAGTATTCTCCATCTAACGACATCCAACGTTCTCTTAGTCAACATCGTTTCCGAGTCCTTGAGACAATCCATCAGGTAATATCGACGAGACCTCCAGATAACGATAACGACGGCAGCATCACGACCGAGCATACGCAGCGCTAGCAACGGTCTTAGATAAGATCGTACTAAAAAGCATGATCTTCTGGATCGACGACGAGGATTTGCTAAGGACAGGCGAAGACAAGGCGAGATGAGACAATAGACGAGGCCACCTCCCCATCTGACAGGCGAATAGATGTAGGTCAAGTTGACAGACGGCACGGCAGGCACAGACATCGTATGCTTTCGTGTGGTCGTCCTTTGCGGCGTTGACCCAATCCAACCATGGATGAACGACGAAATAGGACCAAACCATGCCAACTGTCGACGAAATGAACTCGGTTCCCTTTCATTATCAATGGGCGCATATGTCTGCGAGGCCGCCAAAATGACCCGCAATTGGTATACCAGCTGAGACAGAACGAATGAGAATAGTTTGGGAGAGGCCACCGGGACCTGAGGATACATCGTGATATCCCGGTGCGATATCGAAGCGAAATAACGACTAAAGATAGATGCCACAATCAAGGACTGGTTGTAGAGGCAACAGAGCTGTTTGCCACCCGAGTGCCACCCGAGCTCCTCCGTCACGCCGAATAATGCTACTCGAGCCCACCATTCAAGAGCCCAAAGTCATGACATGAGAATATCCAAATGCGGTCTTGGTGTAACGAACTCGATCGCTAGAAACATTGGCTGTCCACATTTATATGTGTCGATTGGCGGCATTCTCGATATTTATAATTTCTCAAGGCGAATAATAAGGGCGCTACTCCAGAAAATTTCCGAGGACAATATCAGACGTCCTTGATTGAATCGCGAGTATACCAGATATTAGGGCCGTTTCAATTTCTTGGTCTCTTTTCGTTGATCAGGCCGTCCGGACGGAGTTTTTGCCGAATTTCAAAAGCCATCGTATGTTGTCAAAAAGAGGGGAATATGTGTGTCACGGAGCCAGCTCCGTACTCCGAGGGCGTCCAAAGGACCACTAGATCCTGCACGCCACGAATGCTCTCATGGTAGCTACTCGACTAAAAGACTCGATGAGAATTATTAGATGGTCGGATTTAAACTTCAATTCCTTTAAAAGTTCTCTTCTTCGATAAACATGGAACAGAACGCGTTTCGGAGCCTGAAGTTGGCCTCGAACCCGAAAGAAATGCCGCGCCTTGGATGACAAAGGAGCAGAGGGTCAAGTCAATTGTATCTTGGAGAAGGCTGCGAGCATATCAACTACTGCTCAAATAAGTAGCTGGCTGCAGTTGGATTGGCATCTCTTCGTTCTGGGAGAAGTCCCTCATCTTTCTCGAGCCTTTCGGCGCGAAAAGAAGAGGAACAAATGAGGAAGAAAGAGAAGAAGCAGACTGAAGAAGAGCTGGAAGGAGGTCAAAATAAAAGTTGCAAGGGGAAAGATTCAATCTGGGTGTGTCGAAAGAGCAACAGGCCATTCCAAAGAGCAAAAAGGGCGATGAGTTCCTGCTTTCCCCTCACAAATCACATGACAACCTTCCTTTTCAATACCGTGGCTTCCAATGCTTCCAATACGAGACTAATGCTACCCCAGACTTTGCCTGACCCCCTTCCTTCCCCCAGACTTTTCTCACACCAACCCCGGAATTTATTACTACCCCACGTTTCCTATTCGTCCACAGCAGAAGCCGCTATTCCTCTTCCACCATCATCCCTAACCTGCCTAACGATCGAGGCAGCTCTTTGGCTGTGAGGGAGTCGTCAGCATTTCCGACATGCGTCTTATAATTCGGTACCGTTCGCAGAATTGGAGTAGGTAGGGTAGGAAAAAGTAAGGGATTAAAACGTGTCGGTCAGCGAAGAACCCTGCCTCTGCGCATCGCAGAAATGTTTCACTATTAGGTAGGTATCGATCGTTTGTTGCCTCGGGTCTTTGGACGCTTTGGAACTCTGGAGCGAGAGTGCCTTGAAAGATAGCTATTATTAGCACTTTTTGTGGCTTCTCGGGGAGTCGGGGCGTGGAGTTACTGCTAGGAATAGTGCTCTGTCGTATGACGGTCCACATCGGTGAGCTTTGACACCCAGCAATTCGTGGCTATCATCCTACAGACAGACAGTCAATACACTTCACAAATTCAATTCGGAGTTAATCATGTAGAAATCCGACCCCTTCAATTTATCACCTATATACCCATATTCTAGAATGAGATACGTGATATTCCTAACTCTAGCCGAGCGCGTTCCGAACGTCCTCTCCCAAATTCGCTTAATTCCCACCACCTAGTATCCTCCATACCCACTTCTCGAACTAGCATCTTCCATCAAGCGAACCACCACATGGATCCAAAACCACCGTGCGTATGCCGTGACTCTCCCAACTATTGTCTCTAGCAGGAGCAGTATACGTCACCGTG
The DNA here is from genome assembly GCA_022496965.1 of Annulohypoxylon nitens. Taxonomy (NCBI): domain Eukaryota; kingdom Fungi; phylum Ascomycota; class Sordariomycetes; order Xylariales; family Hypoxylaceae; genus Annulohypoxylon; species Annulohypoxylon nitens. The sequence goes on along the minus strand of MU386655.1, from coordinate 160,854 downwards.
TCCCCGGACCGCCCGCGGTCAGGGGGGACACGGCGTGCTCGGCCGCCATTAGGTCGAGGTTCGGCGACCCACCATGAACGAACGGTGTCATGAGGCCGGCACCACAGAGCCCACCATGATACGTGAGCCGTCGTACCAGCGACGGCTCCGGGGCGCCCCGTAGGGAGCGGGCTCGCTGAGCAGGCTGAGCCGCCCAGCGATGCCCGTTGGAAGTGTGTGTAAGTGTGAGTAAGTGGGTGACGGGGGAAACGAAACGACACCACTCCCAATAGCCGGGCTTGCTTGCGGCGGAGCGCTCCAGGGCCACGCCCGCCGCAAAGGCGATGGGCGTCTACTGGGACTGATCGCCCCAGGCGACAAGAAGACACATGAAGAATCCCGGTTCTAGCTTTTGGTCAAGCTACCTGCCGACCATGTGAAGACGGCGGGAACAATGAAATCCGGGTCTACAGGGACGTGGTAGGGTGGGTCGCCCAATCCCACGGGTCGGGTGAAAAACTGGCATGGCGGCTGCAATTCTGCGCGATTGCGCGCGCCTTGAGGACGCATGGGCACATAGGCTGCGCCCGCGTCTTATAAGGACGAATTGACACATGCCCCGCGTCCAGCGCGGGGCTATATTGTGCTAGTAGATCGTGGTTGTATACCGCGTTCCCCAGCGTAAGGGGATTTAGAGCTCCTTGCGCAACAACATGGCAATTTCCCATGCTTTCAGGCCCGCATCGCGGTAGACGCAGGATCGAGGAGTGATGCTCTTGACGGTGCAAGCTTCACCATAAGCGAAGAGGTAAACCTGACTTGTATGGGCAATAATATTGCCTAATGCTTTGTACTGTACCTGACAGCAGTCTCTTGGCCACTCATTCCGAGAAGCTGTTGGTAGGAGTCAAGATATGTTGTGGAGGAGGATGATGATGATGATGATGATGATGAAGGTGTTAACGTCCTAATGGGACGTATTATCTTATATTGTGGTCGAATTGACCACGTCTGCGGGAACCTCGAGATTCAGTTCGCTCAGGTTGGATATGCAAGCGCTCTCCTTCAAATTGATTGCTCTGCCTCGCTCTTGAGAATTCATCGATTAGCTGTTTGCCCCTACGAGCGGACTCCGCTCTGGTTTCGGCTACGGCCCTGGCTGCTTCGGACATTGCAATCCAGTCCTCTGGGTATGCTCCGGGAATGCGAAGGTACGGTTCGATTGATTGATGTAGTTGCTGTGGTGCAGCAAGGTTGTATTTCCAGTAGTCATTTCGGTTGGAGTGGGCTCGGTGAATTGGGTTAAAGACATCCTGACCGTTCTCATTGGACTCCTCTTGGGTCATATCGGAGGCAATGTTCAACCATTGGTCTAATGTTTTGGGTTTGGTGCTCTGACTCTCGCCTAAAGAGGTCGTTGTGTAGAGGCCTTTATTCTTCGGCCGTGGATCTAGGTAGCCGGTGTTGACTTCAGCATCAATAGCTGCAGCGAGAGCTTCCCAGTCATCTTCCTCTTCAAGACGGGAGGCATCATCAGTTTCAATGGTAGGGAGCATATCATTGCTAACTGTGTAGGTGCTTTCATCTTCCATCTTCCAGGGCGTACCGGGTTGATATGATAGTGTGCTAAAAGAAGCGTCGCCATCGATATCATGTGATTGGATTTCTCTCAAAGTCGCTAACCTCTTGATGAGCTCCTGGTGAAATTCGGGCTGCCCGGCCCGCAGCTGACGCTCGGCATCGATGTTACCTTGCCGACGCCGTTGTCGTGAGTGCTCCATGGCATCAATCATCGGACGCCTGTGCCAGGGAACTCGGAACATAGGGATCAAGGTGAAGCGACTACTTCAAAGTAGTTGATGAATGAGGGGATGTAGTGGTGACGACTAAATGTTGGCTAGTGGGCAGGTATGGATTGATCCCGATTCTTTGATAAGTATCAGGGAGTAAGATGGTAATGAAAGTGTAGGTGGTGTCCGAGGACGTTTGCGAATATGATTGATTATGAGTTCGTGGGATGTGTACTCGTGTATGTAGATGTAAAGGGGAGTAAAAGTGGTAGTAGGGATGCAAGTGTAAGTGTATGGGTAAGTGCAGAATGATTTTCGCAGTTCGAAAGAGGCTCTCTTATATCTATTTTGTTAGTAAGCAACGAGGAAAGATTACAAGTGAACATACCATCATAGAATTGACGCAGGCTAATGGTGACTTAGATGATGAGAGGACGGATGTAGTTGGAGCCCAGGCTTGGCAGATTTGAGTCATGGGTTACCATACTTAGTTTCCGCAGAGTCGTCAGTAATTGTGTCTGTCGCAGTAGTGCTAAGCTCGTAAGCAATGGTCATCCATGGGTGGGAGAATGTGATGCGAGAATGTGTTTGCTGGGGGAAGTGAAGGTAACAGTAGATGACCCTCATGTTGGGCTTGGTATCTATTGAAACAGCCACTCAAATGAAAGCTGTCATCTGGAGTGATAAAACCATGCATCATGATAATGTGAATCTGTTGGGGAGAAATGATTTTTGGATAGTAGGACAATGTTACGGTCTAATATTTTCAGATGGAATGTTGGAGTTTTTCCCCTGAAGATAGAGGGTGTGAAGAGAAGAGGAAAAAAAGATGCAGATTTCGGGGGGAGTGGGAAAGGGTATTTATAGGCATGCCTGGAGAACTTGGAGACTCCCGATTTTGATCTTCCTAGTTGAGAGGGTTAGGGCTAGGGTTTTCCGCAGATACTTCATGTAGCTTTGGCCGTCTAGTAGATACAAGATCAGGCGGTAGATTGCCATAGGATAGTCATTATTGAATTGCATGTGAGGTACCCCTGAGCTTGTAAGGAGTACTCAAGGCGTACATAGGTATATCCTGTAGTTTCTTAAGTAACAATTAACTTAGAGGTTAACTTATAGGCTACCTGGGTATCTAGGTATATTGAAAGTGAAGTCGTATGTATCTCTACATGCTTTGGTACTTAAGTTCCTTCCTGAACTTTTATGATATTTGCCTAGGAGATGTTTTGTGGTGATGTGTGAATGGTTGATTTTTATATATCTGACTTATGGAACGATGAGGTAGGGTTTGAAGTCGTGAATCGTCAACTTTGATTAATAGATTAGTATATATAGATAACTAACCATTGTTCTATAATATCCTTCGTCGTTCCTACGTTGATATGGCAGACTGTAAGGAGCCCTGGACACGGCCATAAGTTGCCGGAAGGTATATGTATGTGTCTTTTAAATAACCTACTAAACTCTACCTAGCCATGGAGTCATGTTGATGAAGAGCATACCTAACTAGGTATATTATGATCTTACCAAAAGTGAGTCTGGACGTTCTTGAAAAAAAAAGACTTGAATGATACCTATCGTTGCCAGTTTTCCTTTAAGTTTGGTATTATCTTCTTTCTTCAATGGCTCTTTCTTTCTAAACTAGGCAGCAATTAGACATATTCGATTTTTCCCTGTTTAAATTTATTATCAGAAATACCTATTCACGTTCCTGTGTTGTTGTTCATAATTGTCAATTCGTGCCATTATTAAATTCTCCATGCTGCACTTTCCTTTAGGAAGTTCCCCTAAGTATACCGTTATATCTATAAAAATGTCGTTACCCGTGACTCAAAATCACTTGCTCAGTGCCAGCCCAGATTTCCGAACCCTCCTTGTCTCTAAGTCCTGTCTTGGATATCTAATCGAAATTGTGGAAAAAGAAAAATGAGAAAAGTGATATAGTTCAAGCAATTCCGTGCTTCCAGAATACTTCCATGTTGGCTTTTGTGTCGTCGTCCACGTACTCGTGATGAGTGCGCAGCGTCACCTTCTCCCCATGTATCTCAGCGACAACCCCACTGATTTTCGGGTCTGCGATAAGTTGTGCGATTCCCTTGATCAATGTAGAGTGAGGTGTTATGATCAAGTCCTCGAAGAGGGCTTTTGATGGAGTGATAGAAGTTTCTATGTTTTATATTAACTCTGTTTGTGAATTTTGGAGAGGGACACATTTGGGGGAGAAATAGGGGGGAGGGGAAGACGAGGAATTGTGGGCCCACATACCAAGTACAGCTGGCGCTAATGCGTTAATCTGGATTTGAACCTTTTCAAGGACCCGATCTAGAGAACGGACGAGACCAATGATTCCTGATTTTGAAGCAGCATACACGGGTGCTACCGGGAAGGGGTATAGACCAGCATTTGAGGCCGTGCATATGATAGAACCCCGCGATCCTGTCGTAGGATCTGGTGTATTCTTCTTGAGGTAGTGTATCGCAAGTTTGACAGCTATCGCATGAGAATTAGAAAGAATATTCAAATTGAAGTAGGTTGAAATGGTAAAAGCTCACTGTATATTGTGCCTGTCAAATTGACATCTAGAGCTCGCAACCTGGGCTGTGACGGTTCATCCTCGTCGGTCAGTCCTAAGCTGCTGACGCCCTGCTCCGATATGCCGGCATTGGCCATGACGATGTCAACATGACCGTTCCTCTCGTAAACTTCCCTAAAGGCCGTCGCTTGGCTGTCCCATGATGTGATGTTGCAGAACTTGAAGTCGACCTTGCCTTCAGGGTGCTTTTTAGCCAGGTCAGTTGCTACTTGGTGGCCTGCTTGCGTATTGACATCGAATATGGTAACAGCGTGCCCTTGCGACGCGAAGTATTCTGCCATCGTGAGACCTAGACCACTGGCGCCGCCTGTTACGACGACGCTGAGTTTCTTTGAAATGCTTCCCATTTTGGTTGCTGTAAGTCTGAGGGATGGAGGTTGTGTAAGTCAGACTTGACTTAGAGGCGATGAGTTAGTGATAAGTATAAGCGTATTAAGAGTGTTCAACTTGATTGAATTGTTTAGTGAGATGTTAACATAGACTACCTGGATGGCTATGAGAATAGAAATATATACGATTCTTCCTACCCTGTGTTACTGTTGACCCCTATCCTGCACTACCCTTCATGCAGTGGTGACAGTGAGCGTAGGATGCGGGGACATGCCACTATAGGCTGCGGATCACCTTACTGAAGTCGGCAGTTGGTCGGCTCACGAGAGGTCTGAGTGGATCTCACCTCAGGAGATAGTCCGCCTAGAACGGCCGCATATTACGAGGCTTGAGGTCTTTTCGCATTGACTTCATTCATTATTCGTGTATGTATTTTGAGATCTTGAGATATTCCTTGGGTTCAACTATAACTTTTCTTACTATCGCTTATTGATTAATGATGACCTTTCAGACTGGCTTGAGATTTAGTTATTTTGGCGTTGGCTGATTCTAGGTACCACGGATGGCTATTAGTGTCTTACGCCCTAAACGATGAGCTTCCCTGGCTAAGGAAAAAAGGCACGTAAGCGTATACCGAATCGAATAGAACACGCGTATTCTCTCGGGCTAAATGTTATTATTTACGATTTATACTTAATAGTAGGTAGAAATATTAAGTAAATTGAAGTTGAGAGAAGGGGATTCATCCAGTGAATCTCGGCCACTTGTCAATTTGATAGGGCTAGAGGAAGCAACTAGGTAAGAAATACGCCAAAGGAACCCCGCCGCGCGAGCACCTGGCCCTAACCCCTGGACTTAGCCCTCACCGAACAAGACCGTGATCGCATTGGCATTTCGAAATCCCATCATGCTTCGTAGCCTGCCGCAACTGCGCTTAGGTATCCTTCTTCGGGACTGTATATCCGCCAAGTTAGCCTTGGAGATGGAAGGTTGGGATCTAGATCGCTGCACTGCTGATTACGCACCTTGGTTCTTCTCCCATTGCCTTGGCATGCCCTTGTAATGGGTAGGTAGCTGTCTAGGCGGTTTTGGTTGCTCTGTGGTGGAACCCGAAGCGGCGGAATCCTCCGTCTTTTTATTGTCGCCGGTATCCGCTTGCTTGGTATCCTCCGCTGAAGCTGACACAACTTTGTCTTGTGATTTCTCGTCTGCCATTTTAATTTGGATGTTTGAAGAATATCGATGAGTGAAGGTTCTAGGTGAATTGAGAAGAATAGATGGAATAAGTTTTAGTTTCGTAGTTGTCATGCGTAATTAAAAAGAAAAAGAATAGAAGACCGAGAATAGTAGGAGAGGGGTCCTTCGGTCCTAAGTTAAATCAGATCATTCAATCAACGCATAGCAGCTGCCTGGCCAGGCAGTGATCCGTAACACTAATTAGCAAGTACTGAAGCCCCCGTGACGTCACCTAATCGACGTTACAAACAGCCCAGTTCCAAGTTGACTTCCCAGGCACGACGGGTGGTACAACGTACATTCATGGATATCCATGGATGGATCTCGGGCGATACAGATAGGTAACCTTAAATTATTTTCTTGTTACTCTGTCACGTCACTAGTACCTAATGTTTCCCCTGAATCGAAACGTCGGCGTTGCTAGTGGTGCGAAAACTGATCTGCACTAGAATCTCAGCAGGTACAGACATTTCTTAATCACTTGTATTTGTCTGCATATTGTATGATTTGTTTATTTTTATTCATTACCTATGTAAATACATCCTCGAGTATGAACGGCAGACGGGCGGCGCATCAGTGACAACTTGACAACTAATTGAAACAGTGACATACTCGGCAAGCCATGACAGAACTCATGACTTCCTTTATACTGAGTCTCGAGCCACAAGTAAAGCACTCTGGTCCGGTCGTGCAAGCCTCCATACCTTTATTCTTACGGTTCTCCTTCACCGGCTTTACCTTATCCCAATCCATACCACTCTCGTACCAAAGGTCGTTCAGCGTGACTTCATCCTCATCCTTGGCCTTCTTTTTGGCAGTTTGCGCTCGACGAAAAGCGGGCCTCGAAGTGCCGTTTTCTTCCCTCTTGCTCTCCTCATCCTTTGCCAATGCATTAGCAGCCTGTGCTTGAAGAAAAGCAGCTGGTAAGGTAAACTTACTGGAAGGTGGCGGCTGCGTAGGAGATCTTGGATTAATCTCTACCTCTAATGGTGACACGAATTCCCGCAGCATCAGTACCGCATCCTCTTCAGAAGCATACTCCGAACCGATGAAACAGTTTCTGGACGACTCATCGTGTGGGCGCTCTCTTACCGAATACTCCTGCCCCCCTTCGCCCACAACATCTTCGTAAAAAACAACCATGGCACCTAACTAAAAAAAAATAGGTACCTAATTAGAGAATCGAAAGGTTTGTGTAAAAAACTAATTACCCCGACACTAAAGGAAATCCTAATGCCGAGAAAAATCCAGTCGCATTGGGTTAGAAATTCCGTCATCCTTAAGGCTTGCTGGCTGGGAGCTAAAAACAAAGGCTGTTTAGTCATAATAAAGATATTAAGAGAACAATGCATTGTTTCAATGTCTGGTGTTGAGTATCAATAGAACAACTCACGGAAGTATATTACAGCAACAAAGATGACACGGAGGCTGATTGTGAGTGAGTTATTGAACAATAGAATTGGCAATGAACCCTGGTGTGAAGCTAGCTCGCTTGCTTCAAAGGCGTTATGTACCCATTAGCAGACCTTGAAGTCTATATACATTGCTACGTAGATCTGATATACCCCAAATACATGCCTACTTACTAGGTACCTACTTAATATAACAACTTAAGTGCCACTACTGAAGTAGATGATTGAGCTTGGAAACACATTAACGTTCGCTGAGTAATCTGCGAGCTTCGTCGTGTCTCTATAAATCATGCCGTAGGCCCCCACGGTATTTAGCCCGTACATCCAGAACCCCGTGGTATTAGCGGCGTCGTACTGCACGATGCCAGTCTGACAAAGCGAGCTAGCACCCTTGGCTGAACAGGACGTGCTGAAGTTGTTGAAGAACGAGTATAGCCTATGGCTGGTTAGCTTGGGAAAACTAAATGATGAGAATAGGGAGTTGGCTTACCCAGCACCGTAAACAAGCACATTCTTGCTCCCACTAACCCTCAACCCCCACGCCTCAGCGCAAGTACTGAGAGCCGAGCTCTGGGGGCACAAGATGTCGAAGTTTGGGTCATCGATTGTCGTGTTCAAGGGGAACGGCTGCCGCGCTCCCGGATTAGGCTGATGATACGGCGTCTCTGTTTGGATCTGGCCGGCGAAGATATTCTGCGTCTTGCTGAACTGGTACTGGTATCGAACATGGTGTTCAACACTGGTGCCTACAAGCCAAAGGGTTCCTACCGTTGACTCGACTAGTAAACCGCGACCAGCGTATACCTTGATCTGCGTTAGGGACGCGTCATCGACGTCATGATCCGCAACCCACAGCCACACGTTCTCTAGGTAAAGTCGTGCTGCTGTTTTAGACACATGAATAGAAATGTACCCCGCGATGCAGTTACTGTTAACAGTCGTAGACGATGGGGTAGATGGGCAATTGGCCAGTGATAGATTGGACCCCTTTGTCCCGCCGATGCGCGTGTGGACGTCCCACATCCCACTCGGCGAGCCGGCTGGCGACGCAAGGTTCCACCTAATAAGGATCGCACCAGCTTGGGCGCCCTGCGTCGAGACGATCATGTCGCTCCACTCGACCGTTCCAGAATCGCCTGCGTTCCCGATCTGCACGACGGCTTGTGGTGCATTTATGTTGTTGAAGTATGACCCGCTAGACATAATTACGGGGTACCCCTCACCAACGATTTTGCTACCGGCTGGGATGAGCAGGGTCTTGGTCACCTTGTACGTGCCGGCATCGAAATAGACGACGCGACCAGCGCTAGCTGCTGCAGTTATGACTTTCTGAAGCGCAGCAGTATCGTCGGTAGTACCGTCACCTTTAGCGCCACCGCTTCGCACTGAAGAAAAAGACGTCGCGGCAAGATTGGTGTAAGAGGGCTTCGACCGCTCGTAGTACTTTCCACTAGTTACTAAGACAGCTGGGCGTGTAGGTGGCGTGATCGCGCCGGCGGTGGTCTTCGGGCCGCTAGGATTATATACGTTCCCGCTTACCCAGCTTGCAATGGTCGTCGATCCTGTAGTTCCGGCTAGCAAGGTGCTTTTAGTAGGTCCATATTGGATCGCGGTTGACACATTCTTGAGGGATACATTTTCGATCGCTATGCTGCCCCCTGTTGCCGGGGTAGACGTGGAGGATCGTGAGATATTGAACGCAATCTTGGTATTTGTGAACGAGCTGTCAAAAAACGTAACAGACCCAACCGTTTCACCGCTTGAGCCACGAGTAGCCATGTCAAAACCGACCGTGCAATTGCCTAATTATTATGTATCAGCGCCAAATGGAGACTTGAATAAACCACACCTCCCATATTCACTCAAGGGGGTAATTGGTGTGTAAATATAAGGTCAGAGAACTCAATAACTCACTGTACTTTCGTTAGCAACTAAGATCTAGGATTGAAGATATGGGCTAAGCCACTAAATAATTCACACGCACCTCACTGATATACTCTTGTAAGTCCAGCCCCAGTCCCAAATCTGGTATATAGCGGTGACCGCATTGGTGAAGGTAAGGTTGCGAACGGTAAACTGTTGATTTCCGAATACAGCCCCGTACAGTCCACCATCAAATACAAGGTCGTTTAAAAGACCACCAGAGCCTGACTCGATGAATATGCCTTGATGTTGAGTACCAGAATTGGACGACATCTTGAAGAAGATATTCTGTAAACTTGTCGCTTGAGCCGTGGGCCAATGGATACCAGTCGCCGAAGTCGCTGCTGGAATGGCTGTCAGATCAATGATGAAATTCCTAACCTGGCGCCAGAAGATGTTCGTTGATCCATAGGGCAAAACACCGCCAGCTTGGTACTGTGCACCATCAATGACGCCAAACCCCGAGAAGCTGGATGTTGCCTTGAGGATGGGCAGACTATTTGGATTGCCAATGAGATTAGTCGCGTAATAGTCGATAATAGAAGAAGAAATCACATAAGTTCCGGCAGGGAAGTAAACGACAGCATTCGTTGTGCTCGACGAGGAACATGATCCCGGAGCGCATCTGTTGCCATCGCTGATTGCTTTATTGATGGCAGCTGTGTCATCGGTTTTCTCGTCTCTATTCTAAATTAGTATATACCTCGAGAAGGTGTGTTATTCATACCCTTTCGCGCCATAGTCCTTTACATTGCGATAGACCTTATAAGTAGAAGCGTTGACGTTGAAGGGTGATATGCCTTGATACGATATTGACTCGTACCAATAGCTGCTGGATGTCTGTCGCTCTTTAATCTTACTACCCTCGGATCTTAGATTCACCGGGATAGTGTCATCCACCGTCGTCGAAGCATAGTCGCCCGTGTACGTACTGAACTGTTCTAATTGAGCACCTACTGCGTCTTGTACCTCTCTGATAACTAGCCTCTCTCCTACGGCGGTTGGTAAAAACAGAACAACAGTTAAGAAACGCATATTAGACAAGACCACGCTGCTGAATATTAAACGCCAGAGAGCTTAGGAGAGTTTCGACGGCGAGAGCGGGTTCAAGCTTCATAATGTAGAGCGCAGCATATAACAGCGCAAGCTGCTAGCCATTTGGCTCGTGACAGCACCGTGATCGCATCTTGCTTATCGCGCGAGTCATGGTCAATAGCTTGAATAGCTTGCATAGCTTGGAAAATGAGAACGGTCGAGAACAATGACTGTTCGATTGGTAGGGCTGAAATGGGATTTGCTTGGGAATTTGATCGTGAGATAGGTTAGATTTCACTTCAGCTGGAACTGGGGTTGATCATAGTGGTCTAAAATGAGTTAGACGTTGTAAATAGCGGGTTCAAATCAAGATTAGGTTGTGGGTTAGGCGGTGGCCTTATTTAGAGCCGGAGACTTGCAAGCACTAAGACGGGTCTGGACTCTTAAAAACGTGAGCTGCCCTGGGAATTCGACAAAGCTCTTCTTTTCTTTGAATTCTGGGGTAGAATTCGATTCTCTTACTGGTCTGACTTGATCTATATCTTAACGCGGAGGAATTCGACATGAGCTTTCTACGACACGATAGCACCAGCCCTGGAGGCCTCGGTATCCTTTTGAGTGACGCTGGAAGCTAGGTAACTAGGTATTTTTGGGCTGGTCACGATCAACTCCAATGATCGGGCTCGCATTCTTCCTCGGATGCGGCATTACAACATAAATGTTTCGAGAAGGGATGCTCCTTGAGCGATCTGAAGTATTTTTGACGATGATTGGTCTTTTTCTATGCTCTTGCAACTCGAGTGAGACCAATTTATTTCCACAAGTTGAGTTCAGGTTTGCGGGAAGCAAGATTGATTGGAGGATGCCACAGATACGAGACGCAAAATTAAAAGGAGTAAGAAAAATGGAAGATCTTCGGATCTCCGAGAGTCAGCTTTTGGGGTCGTTTCTATTGCGGGATAGGCTAATAACCTCTTTATCCAGGAATATTATCCTATCATCATACGCTAAGGATATAAATGGTATATATCACGTATATACTAATACGATGCTTATAATGCATCTTAATGTTACTTATAATAGAAACGTTGACCTGCATCACACATCCTTCTTGTGATGACAGCCTCGCCCCGCCTCGTACATTCATTTGTGTCTTATTTCCTGGTAGGTTGCGTATGAATATAGGAACCGGAATTGTGGGATCGCGTAATTCCATCTATCCGGTATCTACATGCGTCAAATTCACAGTCGATTACGTTGGGTGGGATGGCTATTATGAAATCCCTCTTAACACGATTCTACCACCCCGAAAATGCGCAGAAGCCGCCAAGCATCGCAAGCGCCGAAAGCGCCCGACCCGACATCGTCAGTCGTCTTCCCTTTGAGTTACATACATTCATCCTTGCCGAATTAGAACCAAAGGATATAGATGCCGGCCTGAGCGTATGTCGTCAATGGCGAGCCATTTGGCTGAGCGATGAAATATGGCCTAAACTCGCGCAACGGTGGTTTCCCGGTCTAGAGGAGCACATACGTAAGTCCGCCACCGAAGGCCAGGACTTGAGCGAGATATTCCGCCAGGCCCTTCATAAAATTCAAAGGCGGATGAGTGGCAGGTTCGCTTCCGCCCTCCACCATGAGATGTCTCTGGAAGACGACCAACTTTTTACCTTGAGCAAGGATGTTCCACTTGTGGAAGGAGGTGTTCATTCGTACGAAGATGTAGATGGACTAGAGTTTGGCACTGATGCCACTCACTATCCGCGTTTCATGATGTATGACAATGGCCGAATAGCTTGGTGGCCCGAAGCCTATGTCCTCCCTTATCTTGCTGTTGTCGACGACATACGGACGAGAAAACGGAGGGCATATATTTTCCCCAACAATCATGAGGAGAAACGGGGTTACAAGACTGCGATGAGCGATAAGTTGCTTCTTATGGGGCGCGAGAGGACTCTGAACGCTTGGCATCTCGAACTGGATCGTCTCCACTCTACTCAAGTCCCAGAAGAGTTCGTTCGTTGCATTACTGAAGGAGAGAAGATTCTTGTTCTTACGAGAAACGCAGAGGTATTCATGTGGCGGTTTGGTCAGGAGCCTCAGTATCTTGACATGGCTGGTTGCTACGAGAAGGGCCCAGTTGGCACGGCGCACCCGTACAATTTCGTTCTGGGACAGTTTACCCCTTCTCATAATATCGGGTCACGGCTGGTTCGAAGCGGTACTTTGCTAGATTTTATCATTTCGCCAACGGAAGATAATGTCTTGTTCGTCATCACGTACGAGCCTGCGCCGCAGAAAGAACTCAAGGTTAACGAATTCCGCGACGGACAACTTGTTGCCACCTACCGCTTAGATAGGAGTAAATGGGCTGATGTCATCGTGGATCCTGGTGATTTCTCGAATCTGCGATGGGAGAAGGTCGATTCATTTGGCGGCTATTGCCTGATGAATGCTGCATCCGAGACTCCGGAGACGACTCGCGAACCTTCTTGTCCTCCCAAGAGCAGCATTCTCGTATCCGTGTGTTTCAATATTTATACCAAGAACTTCACGATTCCTCACTACCACCGCATAGACTCTCACAACCATGGAAGCGTATACCAAATCAGGAATAACAGAATAACCGCAAGCGATACGGATAGTTCTCGAGGCGCCGTCTTATCCCTCCACCCCTGCGCTCGTGGCGCACAACCCTACGAGAAATACGGCCCCACCCCCTTTTACTCAACAACAAACAGTGGGTCAAACGGTCCTTTACGCCGACAGCGAATGACCTCCGATCCAGATGAATGGGATGCAGACTTCGTGCTAGATTTTAACGGGCCGCTCAAGACGAGCCCCGCCGACATTACTAGCATATATCCCCCTTTGATTCGTGGGGTTCGAAGGCTAGTAGGGGACGATGATTTCTTACTCTTGGTCGTTCGGCAGTCATATATTGTATGGAGTTTCGGAGATGAGATACCTGGGAATATCGGCGATGGAAAACGAAGCATATGGCGCAAATTGATACGTTAAGCCATTTATCTCATAAGCGAGTGTAAGATTACGGACACGTTAAGTCGCGTCCAACATCCCCTGTATAATAGAGTATACTGCAACCGGGTTCAATTGAGATTTCAAGTCATTCAAAAGGGGTTATATGATTACTTCATAAATCATAACTAGAAAATACATGGTATCTAGCATACATGTTAAGCTAACAAGAATCGTGGGTAGGTATCATAGAACGAAGGTCTCCAAAGAAATAACTGCTACACAAAAGAAAAATCCGAAACTCCTCGCGCGACAACAACCCTCCGTCATAATTAAAACTACATGAACGAATGGAACCAACATAAGTTGGCTGATAATCAATGAAACTTCAAGCCCATATCCATCGTCTTCCTGCCTTTGATCTTACATCAACCTTTAGTCAACATCTACTTCGTCTTTCGAAGAAAGCTTGCGATTCGCAAGCTTAGTCGCTTCTTCTGTCCAAAATCGGCTCGAGAAGGGTTTGGAATAACTGCGACACGGGGAAAGTTATTAGTCTCATCAATAGGTCTTGAGAATAGGTGCTATCTTACCCAGGCCTCGAGATTTCTTTCATTGTTATTGAGCTCACGGAACATGGAGTCAAGTTGTTCTATAAGTTTATGTTAACGATCGAGTACCACCTTGCGGGAGAGTTAAACTTACGTGAGGTAATGTATACGTTCTCGAGATTCTGGTCCTTTAGCTTCTGCAAGAATTCTTTGGAGCTTGGATCGCTTCCGATCTGGCTGATTTGGAAGACCACAGCTTTGAAACAAGTTAGCAAGGTAGTCTAACCCAAGGTGATAATCGGACAGATAACTTACCTCGTAGCGGAAGACCCATTTCAAGTAAGTAATCCTGACACTTCATGATCTCGTCCTGGAGTGTGTCAAGGGTTTCCACTGATCCTCTTCCTCCATATGGGACTCCGTCGGTAATGATTGAGACAAGAATTGGTCTTCTCATATTCTTCACTTCGTCATTGTACTGGGAGTACAATAGGGGGTTAAGGATGCGTTCGCGGAGACGAGTGCCGATCTCAGTATATCCGGCTGGCTTCACCTGAGCCATGATAGATTTGATAGAATCTGTGTTCAGGTCGTCGGTGTGCGGCGGTTCGCTATTGATAAATCGCAAATGAACACCGAGATCATCAGGAACGATCTTGGTGCAGATTGCTGCGATTCGCCCAACCACCTCTCGCTGATCTTGCATGCGGTCTTCTCCCTGGGGATTATTTCTAGGATTCATAGACCCGCTATCATCTAAGGATGTCATTAGCGGACATGATCTTAATATACAGGTACACAATGGTCTAAGGGGTAATTACCGCAATATATGACAGGCTGGTAAAGTGCAACCTTTATGAGGTTCTCGGTGTTTTCTGGTTGGCTCAATACCGTACTCGCATCGTTCTGTAGGTCGAAGGCTTTCGATGCGATATTCTCCAACAGTTTCTCGCTGTCCTTACTGAAGAACTTCCCTAGCTTGTTCTTTTCTACGAAGTCGCCGATGCTCTTTTGGAATTCCTCCTTGGTTTTTGGTCGTGGTATCTCCTATGAAGAAAGTTAGATGACTCTAGGATAAAAGGGGCTCAGGGGGTCCTGTGTGAACGTACAGCTTCGATCCTCATGGTCATGTTGGTTGTCCTGTTGCCGCTAATCCCGAACTTATTGTAGATGCTGTTGGCATATTCTGTCAAGACACTGCTATTGAGCCATTTCAGAATGAAGAGGATCAGTGCCGTGATGAGGCTAATGAAGAAATCGCGCAGATCATTCCTTTCCTCGATAGGTCTCATAGCATCGTCAATATCCGGTTGTCCAAGCTGAGCTGATAGCTCCAAAGCCTTGTCTGTAATGCCTTCATACTGTACAAGGAGCTGGACCACACCTGGATTCTTTCCCTGCTTGAGCTCATTCTCAAGTGGCGTGGATCCTTTTAGGAGGTTAGGGTGAGAATACTTAGGGTCGGCTCCATGCTTTAACAAGATATTGACTATCTCTACCCGGTTGTCGCCCTGACCTCGAGACGTTGCGATCCAGAGAGGGGTGCGCCATTGGGAGGAGAAAGCATCCACCGCAGCACCATTGTCAAGGAGAAGTTTGACAACATCAACATGGCCATTTCGTGCGGCTAGGGCGAGAGGAGTCATACCAATGGTGCCGTTTTCTTTCTCTGTGCTAGGATCGTCAATATTGTGACCAATGAGGTAGCCCTCTAGCGCTGTTTTCGTGAGGGCGCCTGTCGCGGCATCAATATGAAGGGTCATTTTGAAGAAATTAGTCAAGAATTGGTTCTAAGGAGATTTGATGATGGTGTTTCGATTTGGTCTATGAAGCTACGATACTGAACGCCTACCCTAGGTATAAATAAGTACTTACCTAGGTACTTGAGATAATTTTGAGCCGCATTTCTTTCACTGAGTTGTGCGATCCCCCCATCTAGATTTCCATCTCCTTCTCCAAGGCTTCCAGAGCCTGATTTTCCAAAACGTATCCAAGAAATAGCATCGCTGGTCGGGCAGTAAGTGAGCCTCTAATATGACGCTTGCACAAAAGCCGACTCTCTAAGTAAACACGACCGTCCCATATAGGCTATACAACATCTAGGTGAATCAGTGATGCAACCCATCCACGCTAGTATTAGTCGTCGATCTCGGTGTAGCAGCGTGGGATGGATGAGACGGCGATGACTGTAGTAGAAGGAGCCTGCGATACGCTTTTTTCCTATTAGGTGCATACGTGGCTACGATTTTTCGCAGCATGGGGTATTTTGGGGTGGATGTCGCATCGAGCCAGATGAAGGACAAAAGTGTTTTTTTGATCTTGTGCGAAGAATTTTACTTTTGTAGGATCTAAGCTAGACATACGATTTGACCAGAATGGGGCATGCTGTGCCTGATAAAGCGACATGATGCCCGACGATGTCCACGTAGTGAATGCCAACTTTTGGCGCCTTGGATGCTATAGGTCAAATTCAAACTGATTGATCTTTGTCGCAGATCGTCGCGACGATTGTATCTATCTAGTGGCTATCGTCATTGCATTTACACCTAATCGTGCCCGAGCAGGATCAAAGGGTATCCAGATGATATACCTATTATGACGTGTGTGAGATTTACGTTACATGCGCTACGCTTTTCAGCTTCAATATCTTGCCTAAAAGGGGAAGGATAGTGGAGTTTCTCAGCTGATTCTTTTGCCAATCAGTATTATAGCATGAATAGATGTACCCCCACGCAGAGCCTCAGTTTTTCCAGTATAGCGATATGTCTCTTCAAAATTTGTGAAGCTAGAATTGCGGCTTAGGTTGGATATTTTCGGTATAAAAAGGCACGGCTAGGAGCCACTAGGGGAGGTATCGAGATGAGCCAGTACAGCCAAAATTCCAACGTTTTCATTTATCTAGAAAGTTCTCAACCATGAGCACCCAAGATTTAGCCCGTTCTCTCGTTGGTGCAGGCTCCACCAAGCTCCCAGATAATGAGGGTGAAGGAATCTACATCCTTAGCGTCAGGGACGGTTACCTTGTTGAGAAGCATTGGGTGGGCGATACCGTCCTGAGCGAGAACGTTATTGCCGAGAACGTGAAAGATAATACCACGGCTTCGTACCTACTTGGCGTCGAGGAAGACCTTGTAAGTTATGGATGTTCCCACAAGAGCCCCCGGTACATATACTAATGCAACATTTATTGCTTGCCGACAGCGCCTTGTCGTTTTCATTGATCAAGATAATACTATTCAATGCTGTGCATACAACGACGACATTGAAGAGTGGGAAGAGACTCCGCTCGGAAGCAAGTGGAATATTAAAACTACCCCCGACAGCAAGCTGAGCGCAACTATTGGCCCGGAAGGCGAGATCGTGATCTCCTACCAGGATGTGGCTGGTCGTCTTGCCGGCATAATGAGCGCGGGCGAAGACGAATGGAAAGCATTTGGCCCCCTCGGTGGAAACCCCATTTCGGGAACGCCACAGTGCCTTGAGGTCGTCGAGGACACGGTATATCTCTTCTATGTTGAGAAAAATGCTGGGATAGGTTACTTGGTCCTTGATCCAACCACTGAGAAATGGAAAGGTGAGTCCCCATGTGAAATCTTTGTCGCTTTCTACCTTTAGGATGTGTTGTTGACTCAAGGGGCCATGCCTTATTGTTACTAGCCAGTTTACTCCAGAATACTAAGTTCGATACCGTCGTGGACAACTTCAGTGTTACTAAGGATCTTGATACTGGGAATTTCCAAAGCTATTTTCTTACTGGGGGCGCATTGTGGAATGTGGACGGAGAGAAAGACAAAACCTTTCTGGGGAATGTGGAGACTACTGGCAAGCTTATCCCATCGGACAAAGCCCAGGCTGGATTCAGGGTCAAGTGGCGAGGAGCACGAAAGGTCAAGGTATCAAGGAGGAAGATCACAATATACTATTGATCTTATAGGTGAAAATGTCGAGGCTTGACATCTCTGTAGTAATAGGGTCTGGAATTACTAGCATGGAAGAGGGAGAATGGTGTACAGTAGGGAGGTACTGGGTATACTATAATTCATAGTTATATTATCGAGACCGTTTCAACACTATATGAACCTGGATACTGACCTGGCGCGATTTATCTCCCTCGTGTTTTTCAGACACTATAGACTTTTTTACACTCCATAGGCGTGCATCGAATTATGCATGTTGTTGCTTCGTGCGTGCTTCGGGTGAAGCCAATTGGGATACCCAGCACCTACACGTCACCAACACGGCTTCGGGTAGAATTAGGCCCCCTTTTTTTCCTGACATAAAATCTACGTGCTCTCGCAATAAATCTTCTAGGTACATGTGCTTGGTTTTCATTTTCATCTTGTTCCAGAAATCACAGACCTATATATCAACCCTAAGATCTTTCCTGATAAAAAGGGGCTGCGATAATGAGTATTGCCAGCCAGAATGCTAGCTCCAAACTTCCCGAGCACCTCTATCATTCCGATCAAAAGAATGATGACCTATCCACACACGAACATTTTGGAATAGATCTCACGACACCTGCGCGTCGATGGGAGGACTGGATAGTAAAGCTAACATTCGAGAAATTGGGAAGTGAGTGAAATTCCCCTTATTAGGCGTGGGAGATAGATAAACTGACAGACGGCATTGGCACCTGTTGTTATAGAAGAAAGGCATGGAAATGGGTTTTATGTCAACGTCCCGAACCTTAATTTTGACGTTGTTTTGACGGCTGGCCACAATCTCGTCGATAAAGCTGAGCGTTATTGCTCTAACATCAGGATAATCCATGACCCTTACACAAAAAAGGATATCCCCGTGACACCTGAGATGATTCGGGTCTGTCGGGGGTATTTCGAGGATCCGAACGAACTGAATGCTATATATGACTACGGGATCATTCTCTTAGAAAGAGGCAGAAAGAGTCGTCATCGTGGATTTGGATTCCATCTTATGTTAGGAGAAAACACATCGTCAAAGGGTGAAAAAGATATCCTACAAGACAGTTTAGTATATGTCAGTGGATATATGCCAGGGGATACTCCTCCAGATAGTCCAAGAAGATCAGAAGGTAGGTGTATTCGGGCGACGTCTAAGCAACTAAATTATACGGCCGATGCTATGCAAGGCATGAGTGGGGGCCCCGTCTGGATAGGGTTTCGCGGAGTTGAGACAGTAGTTGCAGTTCAGTAAGTCTATCATTGCACTCTCTTTATCACAACTTATAAGCACAGAGCTCGATTAGATCTAACATTGCTTATAAGTAATTATGGGTCTGAAAAGAAGGGCCAGGGAAATCGGGGATCAAGATTGAATCTTGACGTTTGGCGTACCATCTTTAAATGGGTCAAAATTGGTTGGCATGATAAATCGCTCTATTATCGGGGCTCTAAAATCTTTACTATGCATCTTCACATACCACAAGACCCTGCCTCTGATAACGAGCCCTCTGGAGAGGGTAAAGTCCGCGTGGGTAAACCTGGCTTGGTAGAAACGTCGTTTAACGTACTGCCCGTATCAGCCAGGCCAGAGGCCAAAGAAGCGGATACTATCTACGGCTTTTCTCTAAGACCCCCACGACGTGAAAAAGGGTCTATAAAATCGAAGGCCACTGTATCGCTTCCTATCTGGGTGAGATGGGACCCACTGAAGGGTGGCGGAGGTAGCGTCTCTACTACAAAACGTTTTGATGCGCGGTGTGAGGTGAAGATGAAAACGTTGATGGCCCAACCAGCAAACCCCTTTACGGTACAGGCACAATGTGAGGAAAGCTGGAAGCAAGTATGTATGGCAATGGACGACCTCGATGATGGTACCTTACTGCTGCTTGAGGACAGTCCACAGAGCCACGAGGACACATCAGAAATAACATTTATTCCGTTGAGAAAGGACAAGGTAATACTTACCCCTTTTTCTTGATGACGTGGGAAGTTTCTATATTGACATACTTCTAAATAGTTATTCGAACTCAAATAGTCGTTTGGAAGTGTCTTAGGATATATGGATGAGACCTACATATGATCCCCACAGATAGCCATAAAGATCCCCCGTCGGTTTTCAGAATACACCCCTACTGCTTAGAAATAGATACCATGGAAATCCTTGCTTTCTCACCCAAACCTTCTGAATTGGGCAGGATAACTCTTTAATTCCGCCGATAATTGGCTGTGAATCAGTGACTAGTTGCGCTATCATTTCGGCGAGACAAATCTAGTTAGTCCACATTACATAGAATTTTCGTTTGCGCTGACTAGTACATTAATGATGAACTCGCCTGCGTCGAAGTAGGTAAGCTTCAATACCATTTCATAGAAATCAGAACCTGATTATAATCACAGCGAAACGAGCCAGAACCAATGTCCGCCACGAAACCATTCAACCCTTTTTACTCAGACCGGCTCATATACCGCGCTGTTGAAGATACGCCCGAGGACGAGGCGTTCGTAAACCTCATCCAGAGCGATGCGGAAGCGCAATCTGGTTCCAGCTATGGATTATTGAGACCTGAGAGCGTCAAGGCGAGTAACGAGTTCAAGTTGCATGTGGCTGAAAAATGTCTACTGGGAGCCATTATCTGTTTACCAACGCACGAAACGAGTCCGCCCTCGGGCAGGTCAGCTGCACAACCAGTCGGTATCATATGCCTGAAGTCGAACCCGCCACGGCTTGCGCATCATAGATGGTCGGATATCAGCATCGATATTGCGAAGGATTACCGCGGGAAAGGGTATGGCGGGGAGGCAATCAAGTGGGCGTTATGGTACGGTTTCCAGATGGCCGGGCTGCATCGCGTTCAAATCGGAGCATTTTCGTTTAATATGGGTGCTGTGAACCTGTACAAAAAGCTGGGATTCACTGAAGAAGGGAGACAACGTGATTACATGTGGTTTAATGGAGGTTGGCATGATCACGTCTTGTTTAGCATGTTGGAAGATGAATGGCGGGCGTTACAAAAGGAGGGGAGAGAGACGTGAACGCGCTGATGGGTGTTATTTACAGGGGGGTTTGAAGGCAGCGGGGCTAAAATTCAAGACATCCACATCCATCAGTGATGGACAGCCCTGAAGGTTCCACGCTCGACGCAATGCCTATAGGTATGCGTTAGACGGCCATGGCATTTTCATCTGCGGCATGAAATGAGAGATATAACTGTAGCTGCGACTATGTTTATCCCCATATCATATTCATATCTCCGTGACAGGTTCAGAAGCTGAATTGGCAGTGCTGCACATCCGTCCATCCTCGCTAATAGTGAAAGCTTCACTGCCCACGCCAACTGTAGCATACAACAGATGCCCTGGATCATACTTCGTCTTAATTCTCAACAATTCTGGGTAATTCTCCCCAAAAAACGTGTCTTGCCAATCTTTTTGCTGGAAATCGGCTTCATTCATGTAAGCTCCCGCGCCTGGAGTAGCTGCTTCGACGATTGGCTGTACGTTATTGGTCATATTAAGTTGCGTCTCGACACCTTCTTCAAATGGGACTTCAAAACTCCACGGGAGAGTAAGGGATGCGTGGACAATCGTATCACGCCATTGAGGCAATACTGAATTGACCGTTCCCTGTCCAAATTGAGAGATGTTGAGACCTACACCAATGTAAGTCACCCCCATCTCTGCGATCTTACGTGCGGTTAGTGAAAAGTTAGGAAGCACTGAACGGGGTATTAGGCGTCCTCCGAAGAGCTGGGTGCCGACTTGAATGTTGCCGTTCGGAAGAGGACCCCAATAATTGTCATAATGCTCATAATAGCTTGGAAACTCCGTGAAATTAGGTTTCAATGAAATCCCCATGTCTGATAGTGATTCGGAGAGAGGCTGCAAGATTTGTTCAACTTCTTCCAAAGACTTATTATAGGCAGTCATGGCTGGGATTTGCAGAAATGTGTTGGTAAAGTAGTAGATGATCATCACACCGGAGTCGACAATCGCAGGTAGAGCGGCGTGGAAAGCATCTATTGCCTTAAAGACCCGATCCGGGTCCTCGTCCGAGCTGCTGACCTTAAATGATGCGCCACTTACCACGGTGTCTGGGTGAGTTTGGACGGTCATGGAGATAACAACGCCATAATTACCGCCACCCCCTCCACTGAGCGCCCAGTAAAGATCCCGATTTTCCGTCCGCGAAGCTGTCAATAACTCACCGGTCGGCGTAACAACTTCAAACGAGAGTGTGTTATCAGCGGCTAAGCCAAAATTTGAGCTCAGAGCTGAATGACCTCCACCTTGCGTATATCCTCCTGCGATCCCGACTGAAGGACATTCGCCTGTTAACACGACGAGCCCTGCTGCATGTGCGGCAGCCAGAGCTTCATAACCCAAGACCCCAGCCCCAACTTTTAAAGCCTTTCCCTTGTAGTTGGAATCGTCCCAGTCTAGTATCTGCGTGCCTTTTAGGTGATGAAGCCAAACCGAAAGCGCGCCGGCTCCTGTGGATCTACCTAAGTAGTCATGACCAGTGTTGCGAATGACGAACCGGATATTTCTCCCCTCGGCGAACTTGAGCGCAGTGATAACGTCATCCGGTTTTGATACGTTGACAGCATAGTCGACATAGTTGCCGAGGGTACATGGTTTGCTTTGTGGCTGCCAAGGGTCACAGCTCTGGTTGGCAAATATCGGTGCCATTACAGATGAAGATGACTCGAGACTGCATTGGCGTAAATATAGAATGCTGGTAATCAAGGAAAGTTATATAGCAGAAGTGAAGGGCTACCTACTGAATGCCAGAATAGAGCCATTGTTCTTTCAGAGAAGTACAAAGCTCTTCATTGTAAATAGGATCGTGACATGGTGAACCTAACGGAACGGTGGCGATCAGTCGACCGCCGACGGTATCATTTAGCATCGCCCATTCATCTCGAGAAGGCCAATTGGCGTCACCGGGTAGATATTTGCATTTTGTAAGCTTCAGTTTTTGTCAGTGCTAGTTCCAAAATTCCCGTTACCATACACGCCCAACTCACATCACTTGCCCCCACTGTAGTGACGCGAATTAGGGCTATAATTAGGGGCTTGACACCGTAAACCATCCTTAGTGATATATATCAACACGGACGGTCAGAAGTATAAAAAATATGACACTCGGAGGTTGCTCCTTTTGTATATTCTCGGCTGCCGACAAACACGCATCTTCGAAGCTGCCATACCGCGTACCTATACTGTTTATATATCGAAGAGGGGTGAACGATAAACTGGAGTGTCCCTGTCATGCTAGTAAAAATAAGCACTAGCTCCAGTGGGCAACCCCTGTTCTCACCGCCTGTAAGCAAGTTCCGGAAATCCGCGGGCTCAGCTTAGTGCTATTTCACCAATGGTGTCGCGCGCAATAGAAACAAGTCATCTAAACGGGTCTTGAATATGGTGGAATTTCAACGCTATAACTCTCTTTGCCCTGGGCTATCATATATCTCCCCCTTGATCTAGCTCGTCTCGCCCCTCTTGTAGTACTTCGATCATGGCGTCATAAAGATCGATATCCTGATCTTGCCTGGCATGCCCTCCAGGAAAAACCACCTCGCGAAGCCTGTTAAGACAGGGTATCAAAGGTTTATGATACGGGGTAAAATATTCTTCAGCAACTTTCCAAAACGACTCTTCGTCTCGCACTATATCCAGCTTGTCGTTTACCAGATCTTGCCCATCTAAAAACCACCATTTTTCAAAACGCAGGACGATGTTATCCTTGAGCGAGCCGTTTTCGCGGTAAATGCAGATCCAGAACAGTACCCAAAAGAAAGACTCCAGGTCGCCCGTATACGAATTTTCTTCTCCCAGTAGCACACTGATTGCCTTGAATGGCCTCGTTCCTCTACCACGAACTCCGGATGGTCCATCTCCACGAAGTATCACCGAGTGGTCGAAGTCTATGAGCATTCCATTTCCCATAATATTTCCTGGTGATATATCGCAATGGAGGACATTAGATGCAAGAATCGCTCTGTGCGAATCGATGCACTTCCCCGCAGCCTCTAATAAGCTGGCGAGGGATGGTGCGCCTACTATTGACATCTCGTTAAATGGAAGTGAGATAGCTTCTATCGTTCTGCAAGACGCAAGCCGCGGGGTAAGGGATACGGTGGGAGATCGGTGTCACATAAAGAGGGTCTCCTAATTGACTGCCTACAGTTGTTACCTATTCTTATAGTGAATTACTTGAGAACTGAGGCAGCCCTGTAGCTGCCTACAAGAATCTGCCTAGGCACTGGATGCATGCCGGAGATAGGTAGCTTACTGCAGCAACAGGGTTATGCGTGGGGTATCGGCTGATTTTTCATCGCCATGGCCCCCATATAAATCCCTGCTAGTCCAGTCAACGCCATGCGAAAACGACGCCAAGTTACAAGCCAGGCGATTGAGAATAACGATTTGAATTTGAGACAGAGGAGAATATGAGGATAGCTTCCCATTTGAGTTATGTAAGCGGACACTTGATGTATCTTATATTACTAGCACTGGCTTGTGGCGCCTCTTCGTGCCTACGGCACTGCGCTTTAATTAGGAAAACGGGCAGCGATTGCTACATCTCCGAAGGTTAACCGATGTATTAGATTTTGGTATAATCTTTAATATCTTAAATATCGTTACCGTTTTAAGAATTAAGTATATTTATTAAAGAGATATTTCTTATTATATAAGATATTATATACAAAGTAAGGTATTATAGTAATTGCTGCCCGTTTTCTTAATTAAAGCGCAGTGCCGTAGGCACGAGGAGGTGCCACAAGCCAGTGCTAGTAATGGTAAACATTATAGATTGATGTACATGTTTCATGTATAACGAAAAGAGTGACTACTAGCTTTGCTGCCGCTGCCGCTCCTGCTCTTCTTCTAGCCACTGTCGCTGTTTTTGTTTCTCTTCTAGAGCAGCTATATAAGCCATTCCCATCTCCCTAGTTTCCTTCGATGCCCTCCCGGAAGAGCTGTAATATTGGCGGAATTGTTTATACATCTCGCGCAGTGTAACTTCGTCATGTATCATGAATCGGTTTTTGAGTGCTTCAACTTGGGTAGGATCAATCTGGTTGGACATTTTTTTGATGGTTCCTTAAATATGCGAACTAGGTCAGTTAGGTAGGATTAAAATTCACCTATTTGAATAGGAAATGAACGCGTATGTAAAAAGTACAAACTCACTAGGTAGCAATGTTTGAAAATTTCCAAAATCGAGAATTTATCTGCTTTGAATAAGACGGTCGCTTTCAGATGAAGGAGACATGCATACATACCTCATTTGCACGTTGTTTTCTCTTTAATACCTGTCTAAGAGGAAGCAATGGCTAGAGCTATGAATGCGTGAAGGATTATGCCTTACCAACGTCCATGGATGGGTATAGTGGCTTGGCGTATTTGGCATTGGACCTAAGACCTAGCTGGGAGGTCACCTGTTATCTTGAGTACAGCCACTCCTTAAGTGGAAATTCTCCAGGGCTATAAACCATTTTCCTAACTTGGGGACAGGGCATGAGACGTTAACATTATTTGATGATATATATGCCTAGGCAGTGCCTAGGTATATAGAAGACAAAACAGTGGGCGGACAGTTATGTGCAGTCAGTAGACTATAGGAGCTATATCAGATGACTAATCACAAACTAAGGCACGATGACCTGACCCCTGAATCAGCTGCCTTATTTACAAGTTATTTACAAAGGCGAGTACCTATTACGAATCCAAATGAGTAGTAATTTTGAGTAAGTACCTAGTATATATGTGGATTAAATCTCAAGTTGACGCTCAATCTAACCCTGCATTGGTTCCTGTTGCTATTATACTCTCTAGACCCTTGTGCCTCGATACCAACTTTCCTGTGAAATGGAGAAGACTTTAGACAACCTAATAATTACCCGTCGGTCTCGCAGAACCAATGTTTCGCGTGAGGATACCCGCGGTCATAAGTGATAGAGTCACGATGATCTCCTCTATGACTTGTAGACCAACTCGAAGACCGAGACTGCCTGATACCGGATTAAGCAGCGGGTTTTGACTGAAGAAGAAAATCAGGCTTTCCAATACTCGAATACCTAGGAATGGTATTGAGAAAGCTACGGCGAATAGTAGCTTCCTTCCTCCTTCGAACGCTGTCATTTTTCCTGATCCACGAATTGACGCATGTTGAAAAGTGGCGAGGGTGACTATCGTCAGGGAAATCCAGCCCAGCAACAAGAGAACCATACCCCCTTTCACTAAACCGTGGTTCCGTTTCATCTGGTCAGGTGGCAGTGTGGTATCGCTGAGTTTTGAGGCCCCAGAGGCAACTAGTGCAATGGCAGTCGAGACAAGAATGTGAAAAAAGATGAGATATGGCGTATCAAAAGGTCGTCGAGACTTGGGGAGGATATGAGCACGTCTAGGCACATGGTTAGTCTGGCTATGATATGGAGGCATACAATGAGGGTGACTGACGACTCATGCAGAACTCCGCAAGTCGCAGCAAGGAGAGGAGATAATCCTATACTCGCAACCAGTGAAGCACCTGAACTGGTGGCATCGTGCAACTCGATGGCGCTCGCGACGATCCTCAGTGTGCAAAAGGTGAATAGAAAGAACCAGCCAACTATAGCACCATGCTTGAGTCCATGCTTGAAGGCGACGAAGATGGCTGGTAGCGATAACGTAAGGTATATGATCAACAAAGCCACAGGTAGACCTGAAGAAGCCATCTGTAATGAATGATAAATTTGAGCCAGCTACGATATAATTTGGACAATTCGCGATTTCGCTGGATGTGATAGAGCTGCTGACGAAGTTTGGAACCTAAGAAGAAATCGAGGCCAAGATTATGATATATATACCGGATCATTCACCTACCTTTCCAGCTATACCTGGACATATTGCAATTAAGATCATCGTTGAACGGAGAGGACCAATGCACTGCCCTCTCATGATCCTAATTCTGGTGTTGCGAGAACTGGATTCGATCTAATTATCAGTCTGGACAGTTACAGTTCTGGCCATTAATTTTCCTGCGACCCTGATGATTGGTTGGTGCCTTCGCAATATTGTGTTAGTAGTCGTGGGGTCGATTCAACTTCATGTGGCACAGCTCTAATCCACCGCATAAGGCATCATATTTCTCGCGTCAGGCATCTATTTCGCTGTAGAGTGGCATCCTACTCTCAGAGGCTCCACTAAAGAGATAGCGTGTCGCCTCTTGGGTCTGTATGCGCCCCGAGCGCTACTCCGCGATTGAAGATGCCTTATGCGACGAGCAGATCGGAGTTAACGAGCTAATAGAAACCTGTGTGAGCTTACAAGTATACAAGTATAACACTCGCTGCTGAATCGACAGCTTTGGACCATTGTCTTCAGGGGTTTGTTAAATGGGTGGGATCCATTCTGTAACATTCTTTTTCTTTTCGATATCATTAAAACGCCCCAAAAAGCCACGATCGGTTTCTGTCTTATACTTATCACAATATTAGCCATCGTCGCACGGATAGCTGCAGGGTATCTACGAATGATACGGGTAATTATGAAGCCATCAACGTACATGTCATAGTCTACAGACCCGAACGGGTGAAACTGTGCTCGAGTGTTGTCCTAAAGTAGACGTTATCTTCACGCCTTCGGCTATCTCATACTTTATTACCTATCCGCTGTCTCGCATCTATTGTTAAGGTCGTGTTGACCTGCGTTGACCTGCCAAGGATGCTTGTCCTGGTTACACTCGCGCGTCGCCCGCGTCGCCCCCCTCTGCGGCTGACTGCCGAAGAGGGGAAATGCCCAGTCAGCCAGCTTGAGTAGCCCATTATCCCCCGGACTTCCAAGGGTTCTATTTCTCGAGTTCCGAGGGCTCCCGACCAATTCTCCAAGATTTGATTACGTACCAGAAACGACTAAATGCTCACACTTCAAGGGCTTTATACTATTACGATGACCCTCATCCACTATGGCGGGGCGTTTACCACTATCGCAACCCTGTCAGACGTGCGGAACGAATGCCGAAAAGACATTTACTTGCATCCAGTGCAATAACCTCGCCTTCTGCGATGCTTGTTGGCCCAAATGGGTCTTACACACACCTGGAGCTGTCGGGTGGTTAGTACATATCCAGCATATCTGAAAACCCTTAACTCCGGAATGATCTAGTGTTATATCCACGACCCATAGCAGAATTTGGAAGTGTTCTCAGAGATAGGAACTTCATAGGCTAATTTCGATGGATGATCGACAGGAACGGCAAACCACACGAGAAAGCGGATCCCTTAGTCTTACACCGGCTACGTCAGATCTTAGAACCGACGCGCACGGAAGAAGAACACGAATCTGAGTTGCTCGAAGACCGCGATACCACTTGGTTTGGCTTCGGTCGCGATGCCTCTGGTCACCCCCTATTCCGTGACTTCGGGCGGTTCGCCGCGATTATGAGCGAAACCGCTACGGACGAGACAACAGAACGATATCCTCAATTGGCAACATTCATTGGAGAAACGGGTACGGTCTAACATCATACATCCGAAGTGCTTATGAGTGTACAAGCTAGTAAAGCACATTCGCAACTGACAACACAGTAGGCGTTGGGAAGAGTACCCTCATAAAACTCCTCATTGACCGTCATGAGATAACGGCTCCCGAGGGTGGTAGTTACTACGCACCCGTGACGTCCTCTAGCCACGATCGCATCTCTACTACGGGTGATGTCCACCTCTACGCTGATCCTTCAACTTTATATAGTAGTCACCCGCTACTTCTTGTTGATTGCGAAGGTCTGAGTGGTGGCGAGGCGATTCCGAAACAGCTTCGGCATAACCCGCAGGGATCAAGCAGAAATGATTCCAACGATGCCAGCACTAGCACACCATGCTTGAATAGAAAGATCGCTTGGGCAGATACACCCTACACTCAGAAGAGGGAGTATGCTGTTAGTCAACTATATCCTCGCATTCTCTACACCTTCTCAGATGCCGTGGTTTTCGTCTTGCGAAACCCTAGGTCATTCGAGTCGGTCGTTCTTGATAAACTAATACGTTGGGGCGCGGCCTCCAGTATGTCTCTCCAATGTCTTCATCACCCCGAACATTGTTTCAATGACTTCTCTCATGTCAGATGTTCATTTAATTGATAGATACTAATCATTGACATCTTAGTTGATAAATCACTCAACCAACCTGTACTTCCTCACGCGATTATCGTCTTCAATGCTACCGATGTCAATGTCGATGAGAAAGAATGGGATGTCACCAAGGCCACGCAGATGTTAATGACAGATATTCGCGATGCTATCTTAAGGGAGCCAGCTTTACAAGAACATGGTATGCGTAGGCGCCTATCCTTAGACTCATTAGTAGTAACTAACTTGTTCTAGTGCGTTTGTTTTCCACTTGACCTTTCGTCAACTACTTCCTTCAACGTCGCAGGACAAGGATACGCTTATATGTAATATTGACTTGATATGTCCAGGTTCAAACATGGCGAAGGCGCGGCAAGACCATAAGAAGCACCAAAGAACTGCTTGAATGTTATTATGCTTCCATAAGTGTTGTCCGAATTCCATATAAGGGTTCATACAGTAAGAGGCCTCGGTTCTGATAAATTTATGTCAACTAGGATGCCATCGATGAGGGGAATACTGGAAGTCCGATAAATCCCCTTTCTACTAATCGACCATAGATACCTAATTCGATTGCTGACTCAAATCTTGCAGTGCTTATGAATGAGCAAGTTGGCAAGCTCTGCGACCTGCTTAAAGACAGGTGCAAGGCTTCATATCTAAGGAAGAGACAAGTACGGATGTTAGCCAATACGGAGAAGCTCCAATTCTACCTACAAGCAGCATACGACCATTTTACCAAGGACCTCAATACGCCATTTGATTTTGTCAAGGAAACCCTTCGACATAGTCCCATCTCCCGTAACTTCGAAGGCAACATATTGAACTTAGCGTTGGCGATCAAGGAAAAGTCGTGCGATCCGTTTCTTAGTAACGATGTGGAGCAAATCTTCCGAGCGATGGGGCCGATGATAGCATCGTGCGTTATGCTTGATGCTGTTCGCCAAAATCTACCAGGGAGTGCAGCCCGTCTCTTAGACGACCGATACGCCAAGCCTTGCGCTGGCGCTTTACAGACTTTTGCGGATCTATACTGTCCTTGTAGCTTCACGAACCCGTCGTACGATGGAGACCTCGGCCAATGTTGTAATGTCAGATCAGGACACAACCCCAAGGGGCATCAAAACAAGCAAGGGAAGATTATCGGAAACGGAGACTACGAGTCAAACTTCAACGTATCTGCTTTTCGACCGACCTGGGAACAATTATTGAAAGCAAGCTTAGCACAAGTCCAATCTTCCTGCTATAAGCTTGGTCAAGATTTCTTAGATAAGAATGAGCTTCAAATCGCCGGTATCATCCATCAAGAGCGCCTAAATGAGCTTTACTCCAACGTATTGGGCGCTGCGACCAACTTCATTAGCTACTCAGCGTGTTTGTGTTGCTTGAGAGAATTGCCTGAATGTGCTCTACCCTGTGGGCATGTTCTCTGCTACCCATGTATCCAAATATATGGAACTAGGACATCAAGAACAACTATCGAGATCAGCCATTGCCCCTTACACGTTCGTGACGTTATTGCAAATCCTCCTTGGATTATATCCACTAAGCCGCGTTATGCAGGCAGTCGGATTCTGTGTCTTGATGGGTATGTCCGCTATACTGTCGCTTTATGCCAAGAGATTGCTGACGATAGTTTCATAGGGGTGGAGTTCGAGGCGTCATCCAGCTCCAAGTCCTAATGGAGATAGAGAAGATCTTAGGTCCCGAATTGCCTATCCAACTCTTTTTTGATCTGATTGTTGGAACCAAGTAAGTTTTATTTCATATTGGAAATACTTTACTTCGCTGATTGACAATCAAGTGCGGGTGGTATCATCGCGATTGCGCTAGGGGTTAAGAAATGGTCCGTGAGCGCAACACTGGAGAAGTTCAAAGATATGTTCAACGAGGGCTTCACTCCTCGGGAGATGACCAGTATACCGATATTTGGCGCATTGTCTAGTCTTTACCACGGCAGCTTGTACAAGACTAAGCCTTTCGAGAAAGCTCTCAAGAGATATCTTTCAGATCAACCCTTCTTTGGAAGCGCTACCCATCGATCTCGTGTAGTTTCATCGGTGAAAGTCGCGGTCTCAGCCTCAACGGGTATCGAGCGACAAGCTGTTATCTTCGCGAACTATAATCGGCCAGACCTGCCTGTAAAAAGTACTTCTCTCCATAATATATGACCGAAGATCCTTGTTAATAGGCAGTATAGAACTCCCATACAAATTTGTGCGCTCAGATTCTCCATCGAAGGAGATGCTTACCTGGGAAGCGTGAGTTTCTGCGCCTGACTTCTGAACTAGAATCTAAACTAACCTCGCAAATCCCCAAAGAGCACGTGCTACATCAGCCACACCCCCTTTTTTCAAACCCTACATGAAAGTCGAAACCGGCCAGGAATATGCCAATAATGATTTACGCTATTCATGTCCAGTAGCGGTAGCTCATTATGAGGCCAAATCAATATGGTGCGATATAGCCGACTCTCCTCCAGACTTAATGCTTTCCATTGGTGCAGGCAGAAATGTAGGTGACCGACGTATCGACGACTCAAGCGCGTATCGTTCATCGAGATCCCTAACGAACGAAACCGTCACTACAACCGGCCTCGGCACGAGCGCCGTAATTAGACAAGGTCGAGGCGGAGCCGGCAACTATTCCAAGCGCCAAACTACACCGACATCTCCGGGGGCGGATGGTGCAAGTCTGTGGAAAGCTGCAACTGCAAGCGGATACGTCGTCCGTGATCCAAAAACACCAATGCTAGTCTCATTCAACAATCCCGTTCCTAGTCAGACAGAAAAAATGAACGATCAGCGACAATGCGAAATAACTTGGAATCGCTTCATATCTAGTAGCATGATGAAAGACGAGGAAACACGTAGACGTTATATGCGGATTTGTCCCGAGCTCTTAATCAAGCTTCCGAAATTTGACGAGGTGCAGAGGATGGATTCCGTAGAGCGAGAGACTGCAGAGGTGCTGAGACAGAACCGACAGGATGTCATCGAGGCTGCGCATAGGCTAGTTGCTAGCACGTTCTTCTTCGAGAAGGACGCGAGTGGCGTAAAGCAGGGCAATTCCGGATATAGTTGCACGGGTAAGTACACTCTTCTCCCAATCCCTTTTTAATAACTCGCATCTCAATTCCCCTCGTCAATCTTAAAATCCTAACTATTTATAAATAGGATCTATCTTTTGTCGCTTCCGGCTATCTTCCGCCGAGCTCAAAGCTCTGGGTTGGTTTCTCATCTCGCGACTGGATGGAGACTTTGAGCCATACTTCTTACTTGAAGTACGAGAAGAGGCAGCTGCGCCGTGGCCCTCGCGACAGATTATCCTCACGAATTCAGTGTTAGAGGACATGCATCTGCAAGGAAATTTCGATCTCAATCCCATCCGGATCACCTCCGCGACGGAAAACGCTCAAGTCACTATATCGCTCTGTCTGCAGACTCGCCCCTATCCCAGCGGTGTCACTGTCCTACCAATCAGCGGCTTCCCACGGAAACTCATGGGTGAAGATAGTGGTGGGCTTTCATACCAGGGTAGTAAGTAGTTGGTTACCCCTGAATGCGGGGTAAGAGGAAAAGAGACCTTGAAAGTTGACGGTTTTTTCACCCAGGCTCATCGTCTTCTCGAGTACGCTCATCTATCGTCGAAAAACGGTCATCGGTCACGGCAAACGTGAACACCGCATTGAAAGCATCTCAGAGGGACTCGCTCCCAAGCCCTGCCCCGAGTATCGATTCATTTGCAAAGTTGGAGTTGGATGGAGACTCGAAGTTCCGCGCTGAGTTAGAAGGATAAGTTATGAAGTTGCTAATGTCTAGTAGTGTAATGGATATATGGGTGAAATGGAGATCGTGAAATAACATCAGTGATGCCTTCGGGGAATTGTTTTGGTGTGTTAATTTCTTGATCGTCGCGTGTATCATAGGAGCGAAGCAATTATTGATATTATAAAAATAAAGCGCATTATGTAAATGCTTACCAACTAGCGTGCCGAGGGCATGTCTTCCATAATGAAGCTAATCTGACCGCTGCTAGAGAAGAATTTCATCGTAGACGCGAGAGTCTACCTCCATAACTGGGCTTCAACCTTGGAGGATTATTTTTCCCTCACTTGTAAGCCCAGCCCTATAATCCTTAGCCCATTTGGAATCAATGCGATAGGTTGATCCCTCCCGCGTCCTTGACTGCCCTTTTGGGGGCGAACCTGGTTCGGCTTTACCGCATAAAGCTTAGCACGACATCGTGATGACATGGGTTACCCTCAGATCGGATTGGATATAGAGGGGTTAATGGTCCACTCTATCCAAAGCAGGCACATGGTTTCCTTCATCAACATATCACAACTAATTAGGATGAACTCTTACGCCAGGAACATAGCTTAATGAATGAAACCTCATATGCGAGTATGTTCAGTAATCATGTTTAGTTATTCAGGTAGGTTTGAGCTGACAATATGGGGCTGGAAGTGATGGTGGGTACTCTCTTCTCCCCTATGTCATAGTCGAAACTATCTAGCGGCGAAAACTGCCCCCGTGGTGGTGTAAGGGTCTTTTCATTGAATAGCTTGCATTTCAAATTGAAATTAGTAAGGACGGAATGCCTTCAGCTCTTCATCGAGTATAGTTGTCAGCAACCTGTGGGACCGGTGGATATTTTCTCGTTTTCACTGGAGGCTGATCAATGCTCGATATGTAGGCGACGCTATCTACTAGGCTCCTAGGCAATAGACCTCGAGATAGATATATAAACATGTCTCTCGCCAGCTAATAGGTAAGCGACAGTCTCATCGTGTCACCATCTAATCATCTCCTCACCTCAGCCAGTTCTTATCTCCCAGCCGTAAAGATGTTCGCATACCCCTTACTTGCCCTCGGGCTTGCCGCAACTACTTTTGCCTTCCCATATCCCACGAACTCACACTGCAGAGAGATCAAGATACCGGTCACTGTCAGCGTTCCTCGTTTCATCATTAACGCGACAGTCAACGATGATTGGGATGTAGTTGCCTTGACGCTGAACCTCACTAGGCGGGACTTCACCAACTATACAGATCCGTTGCCTGTTGTTGGCACAACAGCTGCACCAGTGAAGAGCACATTTAACGTTGGTGCAACGTTGTGTGGAACAGGGGGTCCGTTGTTGGTTCTAACTCACGGTATCATTGAGTCAAAGTTGTACGTCTTCACCTCCATCAAGTTGTCACTCATGAAAGGGGCTTCTAACACGAACACAGGTACTTCAATCCGAACTTTGAGCATTCGGAAACGTACAACTTCGTTGAAGCTGCTGTCGCTGCTGGGTACTCTGTCCTCAACTACGACCGCATTGGTGTTGGTTCCTCTTCCAAGTAAGTTCTCCTCCTACCCCCGTACAAGCAGTCACAGCTGTAGCTAACAACGCCCTTAGGGTTGATGCAGTCAATGATGCCCAATTTCAAGTCGAAGCTGCTGTGCTCGATTCGCTTGTTGACTATGGGCGGAAGGCCGTGAACGCCAGCAAAGTAGCACTCGTGGGCCACAGTTATGGTTCTTATCTGACGATCGCATCTGCCGCTAGCAAAACCACTGCTATCGACGCCATCGTCTTGTCCGGGTTTGCAGGCGGCTTCACCTACTTCACCCCCTTTCTTGCCGGTTCTGGTTTTCGTGTCGCTCGGAATGCTGATCCCCTTCGCTGGGGTTCCTTGGATCCCGGATACCTGACTTCAGTTGATTTGTATGCTGAGACGTACGTCTACTTTGGCCAAGAGCATGATTTCGAGCGTCGTGTTGCCGAGTGGTCGCATTATCAAGGCAGTGAACCGTTCGCTATCGGCGAGCTCCCATCCCTGCTCGCAAGCAGCCCCCTCAAATTCGAAGCAGTCACCGCACCTGTCCTCGTTATCCAAGGCCAATTCGATCTTTCGGCCTGCGGCGGTAATTGTGTCGGTCTCCTCGATGGCATGAAGGACACGTTCTCCGGCGCCAAAGCCGTTGAGACGATTGACAACCTGCCCTCAGGGTAAGTTCCCTCCAATGCGCCTACGTGTGAAGAATAGTTATACTAACGAGCTTTTTCTAGACATAACCTCAACTTGCACAAGGTTGCACCGCAAGTGTTCAAGACAATTTTTGACTTCCTCAAACGCCAAGGTGTATAAATTTGATAAGGGGATTGGGGAAATATGAACAAATAACTCCAGTAGGTAGGTAGTTATCGAGCTCTATTTCAATTCATGACAATTGTTTATATAGAAAATACCTATATATAATTATAATCATCTCACCCCCTTCATTTACGATGATTATCGTGAACCTTGCTATCGCTTCCTCTAACCGTGTTGTAGGGGTAACGTTGCACAAGTGGACATAATGCTACCAGAATAGAGAAAACTTAAGCCGTCAAGAACACATTGACGTAGTATATGGTTTGGTAGTATGTTATAGATAAAAGTATGAGTGAAACGAGTTCATGCGATCTTAGATGAAGATATCGTGTCTTTAGACGCGAGACGCGACCAACCCGTCATGTGGTGTACCCATGGACAGCGTCAACATGCATACACGCTGATGCAACCCTACCCTAGGTAGAGACTATCTGGGTAAGATCTGCTAAAACTGCCTCGGCTACTCATGTCGTATGAATGCGTACCTAAAGGTATTAGTTATTAAATTTTTACGAAAAATGTTCAAGTATGATGCTAGGTGTCTTCAAAATTTCCAAGATTGCGAGGGCTAACATGCATCACAAGTCCGTGCACGATGGAAAGAAATGGCGGGGGAAAAAGATTTTAATCCATGAATGTTCCCAAGTCCAGCTAAGAATGGCATTTTGACTTAGCTATTGGTAAATAGGTAGGTAATCTAACAAAATCCAATGCGGTTTTCCACATTTATGTCTAAATATCACGCCGACGCCCCCGTCCAAGTTTAATTGTACGTGATCCAATTCCTATCCGACCGTGAGGCAGGAATCGTCGTTATAATACATCGTAGTTGTTACATTTTTTGGTCCCACCCGTAAGTAGGGATGGTGTGAAGGTCGTAAGAAGCTTCCGAATGAGCGAAATTATCGTGAAATCTTAGCGTCGTGATCCTCGGGTCGTCGTATCTGGAATTCGCTTAGAACTCCAAGTACAGACCCTCTCTCGGGTTGTCGTAAAAGGTGCCGCCCATGTGGTTGATTAGACGACAGCGTTCCTCCATGGTGTGGCAATTGTTGATTCTGCCGACACCTCTTGCCGATGCATCTTCGTGGGTAGTTCTCAGAACCCAGACTCCGCCTCCTGGTGGCCATCCGACAAAGGTGACCGGGTCGCCCGACCTGTCCGGGTCCATAGTCTTTTGCCGGTAAGCTGCTTCGCTCTCCCACCACGTCGCTCCGAGCCTGCGCATGTTGTTGCAATGCGCGTCCTCCTCTTCCTGATCTAAAGCTCTCATCGCGATGTGAAAGCGATCGAGACCTAAAAAGTCGAGCTCAACCGCGTTGCAGTGAAGCACGTACACGCCTCCATAGCTAGGATAACCACGGACCGCCGCACCGGATCTAACTCCGAATTGAGTCCGGAATTGAGGTCTATCCAGTACTATCAGGAAATCATCGTCGTTTCCTGAATCATAGACAAGTTGTCGCGATTCTGTGCTGGCGGCCATGGGATCGTGATCATGTTCACCGCCATTGTCGCGCCCAGTGCCTCGTTCGTTGTTATTAACACTGTCATCCTCCGACTCATAGTCCAAATCTCGCGTCAAAGCTAGGTCGCGTGTCCTCGAACGTCTTGAATGCCGTGTTTTAAATGAGAATAGGTAGCTTCCAGACAATGCTGCGATGAAAAATAGGGCTGGTGTTATCAAGGACATGATGCCCGGAGAGGGTTGTGATCGATATCTGGAGGTGGACATTTTGACTCGGGGGATCTACTTTACTTACCTATAGGATAGGTACCCCCGGTAACCATCCCATATTAAATTCCCAGCATTATCGACGTGGTAAAGCGCTATTACCACGTCACCTTGCCGATTAACACTGCTATGGGTGACTTGGGCTCTGACGCTTGCCAGGTTTGGTTACGTGTTATGCAGCCATTTGTATACTGGCGCAACTCAATGATTGGGATAAAATCTGCATTAGGCACTATTTGGCCGCATAATATTTTGCATTTTTCCAGAGCATACGGAGGTAGGGCTGATATGTAACCAGGTAAATAACCAATCACGGCCACTCTTTAACGCTCGCAGCGCTCGCCAAACCAACTTGCATACACGTGGCCACGAACACAAACGGTAAGCCACTTTTACTACCGTAATTCATCGACGGACCTGATCTCCTCGCCAACGATAGCCGTGGACATGCAGGTACAAAATTTTCTACACTAAAATGCGGTTATGACTTCATCGGGAATGGCCCCCGGCTCCTTTAGTGGCTGCCTTGCCGAAGGGATGAAACTTCATAGGTCTTTGAGAGCTGGAATTCCAGCCAACGTGACCTGGTGAGTTGAAAGTTCGGGCCTCGATGGATGATATAAAAATGCAAACATCGCCACAACTCGGCAATGCACTCTCGACGTGCCAAGCTCTCCGTTCATGTATTGTCGACAGCGTTGCGAAACAGTTTTTCGACAGGGACAAAAAGTGGGGCGCGATGGCCGACGAGCGTCAGTGCGCTGGCCCTGGCGGTGGCCAGCGAAGTGAGGTCGCCAGCTGAAAAGAGTTGAGCGCGTGGACGATCAAGCGCTTGAGCTGAGCAGATGATGTCGCTGTAAGGCGAATCGCTTTACATAATATTAATGATGTCGTGTTTGGGATTCTAAACATAGGCTACCAGGTAAAACTTTTCGACGGTCTCTCCAGGCAACACGGTCCCTAGCAACAAAGGCATCACGATATATAGATGACAATGGGTCTAGATGAGCAATTACTTGCATATATGTGAGTACCTGGGGAAATGCGAGATCTAGATATAATATATGACTTACCTTCTTTAAGCGGATACTTGTGATCGAATCGGCTGATAAAAGTAGGTGAGCAAAGTCCCTGGTAAGTAGCAGTGCAGGGGAGATTGGTGAACACCATCCCAATGACGCGCTAGGCTCAGAAGCTATTATTTACCAAGAGCATACTAACCTCTGAACTCTGAAATTGAGGATCATTGATCGGAAATAATATGACAATTGTTGATATAATGTAGCTCTCTTGGAATTTTAGCTTAAGGCGATTCTGTTGTAGAATATGGTGTCTCTCCACACCCTACCTAGAGCCATCACATGCAGAGGGATGTTTCTGTGCAAATCGCCTAAGGCATTAGACACCTGCAGACATTGCCTTTCACCTTCTAGGTACATATATACCAAACAAAGAGCAAGTTGCAATTTCGGTAATGTCTGAGGCTTCCAGAAGCTGTTACCCCGGGCTTTCTAGCTATCTACCTAGTACCTACCTCCTTAGATCTCGCGGAGGGGCAAAGTCGCAAAACATCAGCCTCATATAAACCCAGATGCTTCCTTTTTGGCTCTCATACCCGTTCCCTCTTTTTAAGCGTTCATTACACACCTTCCAGGATATTATTATGTAAGATCACGAGGACGAACGATAGTCCTTTGAGGTTTCACTGCTATTCAATATGCCGAGTCGCTCCGAAATAGCTCTCCGCCGGGGTGCTCGTCTCCATGAGAAGGTGGTTAGAGCTTCTGCTTCGGCCTCGTCTACATCAACCACTTTTGCTACTCCGCAACAGTTTCATTTTTTCCTCAAGCTACCCCGAGAGCTACAGATCATTGTGTGGGATTTCTGGCGCGAGGATAGGCCCCCTATCAGACATTTCTTTTTCTATATCAACGAAAATAGATATTACGGAGCATTTGATTTGTTCACTAGGGATTTTATAACGGAAAAGAATTTCCTAGACTGGGGAGGTACGCACATTGACTTCGGAAGTTCGGAAGTTCCGGTTATGAAGATCGAGAATTTCGACGAACTCCTTCGTGTCGCGGATAACATGATCACGAAATATGCTCGTGTGAAGACACAATCACAAGCCGCCCTGGTCAACTTCAAGACAGATAAAATCTTTATCTTTGATGGTATATACTGGGAATACTATTTGCCAGAACAGAGTTTCACCCAACGCTATGGAAATTGGTTGTTGCATGCCCATCGCCTAGCTTTTATTACGCGAAATCGCAGTTGTCTGACGTTGGCCAGGCACCTTCCATATGAGCTACCAGCTATAGAAAGCTTCACCATCATAGGGCTTCCTCTATACATAAATCCTTGTTGGGGTCGTGATTGCCTATGGGGCCAAAATGTACTTCAGAGGGGTTATCAAATCCGCGCGGGGGAAAAAGAACACGGTTTTCCACTGGATTATTGGGTGAGAGAAGCGGAAATAATAGAAAATATGTTTAGGAGGGAAGGTCTCAATGTCGATGTGAGACTCATCCCTTGAAGCATACCCACCGGGATTTCATAACGATTATTCTCTTAGATCATGGTATTCATATAGAGGATAGTCGCGTACAGGGTACATTTTACTAGCTGTACCATCATGGAGATTTGAGCATTATTTGTTCGTGCTCATGTCTATTTTAACGCAGGATCTAAGACATCAAGTACAAACCTGGATGGTCTTATTGCCCTTGAAGGTTACCTAAGCATATCGAGATTTAAGTAGGTACTCAGTTAAGATTATTCAAAATTGACAGCGTGATCCACCATATGAAGTCCTTCGGTGGCAATGATTCGGTATTGCGAGTGAGTTTGTATGTGTAAAATTGATTATCTAAGACTAACCTGCTAGGGAGCGAATTGATTCACTCTTTGGTCTTCAGTCACCTAACGAAGTACATACTTTTCTAGGTAGTTTAACCTTCGTCTTAAGCAGGAATTTCTGGTAAAACGTGACTGCGTATCCCAAGCCCGTATCTACACTTGACGTAGCGTATATCGGATGATTGATATCCCATCTTTAAGTGACGCGCAGATTAGGATGCATTCAATTGTCTACGGCAGGCCTTAGCAGAAAACCCTAATAGTTGGACCATTACTCAGCTATTCAAATAAGATCTCATAGTTTCACTGTAGCTATTTAGTATAATCAATGATCTCTTCCATGCCGTCATTCGTCAATTCCCGAAACGGGCTCATAATCCAACGGGGACTCTTCATCGTCACTCTCGGTCGCTGGTACTCTCACAAAGAATGATAGAACTAGCATAGCGAGACACGTGAGCGACACACCGAGATACGGCAAGCCTATCCATCCTCCGCCTAGTTTCATGCCGAGCGCAAAAAGACCTGCAAGGGCAGGCATCGTCCATATATTGCTACCAACTTCTACAATAGCGATGATAGTGAATAGTCTTGATCGATGCTCGAAGTCGACATGTGACGCTGCGATGCTCTTGATGAAGCTCGACGATATAGAACCGAGGGACATGACAACGAGGCCGACCACGAAGACTGATAACGATGGAGAAATGCCAAGAATGAAGGCACCAGTCATAGAAGCGGCGTAGAACCAACGCACTAACACCAAGTCCCGCTTCTCTTTATCGTCTAGGCGTATCCAACTAGGTGCTGATGGTTTTGTCATCATTTCGGAAACGGAGGGGATCGCTATAAGGACCACAGCGATGTGAGCGATGCCGTATATGGATTGAACGTAACCAGTCTCTCCTAGGCGCATGTGATACCGCTTCGAAAGGAACTGGACCATAAATTGCAAAGTGCACATAATGGCCGGGTATGACAGGAAGAAGATGCAGAGAAGCAGGAAGACGGATCGTATTCGAATGATAGATAGCGAGTCTCTCAATTGGAGAATACCTTGAACTGCTCGAGTCTTGAACGATACGGGCTGGCAGTCTTCATCGTCCGATGGTTCCCGGTGAATTGTTTCCGGTATGAAAGCTACTAGACCGAGAGATATGATCCATAAAAGGGAAGCGATCATCATGAGGGGCCAAGGACCTGTCGAGGACATCATTGCTGACGCCAACGCTGGAGAGACCAAATTCCCGACTATGCTAGTTATATGAATGCGCATAAAAACGAGTGATCTAGAAGTCGTAAGCGATGCGATGAAATCTCAGAAGGGAATTGGGAGGTGTGGTTGCGCACCTCTCCGATTCGGATACTACGTCGCTTAGAATGCTATATACGCAAGCAAGCAAGACTGGCGAGCCACCACAGAGATGCGCAAGCGATGATATCCATACCAATTGAGGCGACAGCGCGTGAGAGAACCAGCCGACAATTATCACCCATGCTAAGCTAAGGAGCATTCCCATCAAACAGACAAGCAGCACGGGCTTACGCCCGACCCGATCAGCTATGATACCCCAGAACAAAGCAACTAGACAAGCGACCCCAGAATTGAGAGATTCGAGGACGGCAAGTAGATATGCTAAATTGGTCTGAA
This sequence comes from Annulohypoxylon nitens, assembly GCA_022496965.1. Classification (NCBI taxonomy): domain Eukaryota; kingdom Fungi; phylum Ascomycota; class Sordariomycetes; order Xylariales; family Hypoxylaceae; genus Annulohypoxylon; species Annulohypoxylon nitens. The sequence goes on along the minus strand of MU386655.1, from coordinate 119,591 downwards.
TAGCGTTCACTTTGCATAGTTCTTCGTCGATAGGCGCATTTGAGCCTGATGTCTCGTCGTAGTAATCATGACACAGGATATCCTCGAATATTCTGGTCATAGGAATCTGCTTAAAGGCATCCGCGGCGGAAGAAACAAAGATAAGGAGGAAGAATATACCAAGTATGGTGCCTGGCTTTTGTGCCGTTGGTACGCTGATGGTAGCGCTGGCAACGGATGAGGTTAACGTTGATGACCTCGAATGACCAGGCTTCCAGAAAGAATCCGGTATCTCCGAATTATCCTCAATCCTCAAAAGAGGAGAGTGTTCGGTGGCAACGGTGATGTCATCGTCGCCGGCAGTCTGCTCATTCATCGTGAGATTGAGCGGCTGCTTCGAATTGCCTCCTAGTAGTTGTGAAGTTGGAGTTGTTAAAATCACGTTTCACCAATTTCGATTTCCGAATTGATTATTTTGTTAAACCCGCGTTTTAGGCATCCGCATCATGTACGGTTCATGTACCTTTGTACTTATGACCTTATTGAGGCTCTATCCTGATATGCAAGGATTGGGTAAGAAATTCTTGTAGTAGAAGTAGTCATATATTGGAGCTTATATAATCTCCAGAACCATGCTTACATAATACTTCAAGTCGTGCTATGTAGAAATTTAGCGGGCTCCTAATTGCTACATCACTTATGAGACAAGATGCGTTTTTTTACCACATTTTCCTGTAAGTAAGCTAAATATACCTGCACTGATAAATCGTATCATTTTTTTGAAAGAAACCCACAATGTAGCAGGTAAGGCTCAAGCGACCCAAGGGGAAATCCGGAGATATAGGTACCTAAGTACCTATAAGTGGACTTAAGGGAGCATAATTAAGATAAGATTCGATAATATACCTAATGTACTAAAGCACAATTCTATGTATAAACTCTTATGTAGTGCAAGGGAGCGCACGTTCGATCAAGGAGACTTGAAAATCTATAAATGGGCAGATAAATCATCATCTTATGTCTTTGTTTATTGGTGAAGAATTATCATTAGAAGCAAGGACCTTTGAGATCCGACTGTTACTAGGTAGAATTATGCACCATTTCCTGCCAAACCTACCTACCTAGGTAGTAAGTGTCATGGAGCTATGGAAATTCCCTTCGCTAAGGACAAGGAAATCACATAGACTATCTAGGCTAGAGGTGAATACCCTAATGTTCCAATAATGTTCCAGAACGATAGAATACCTGACGAGAAGAAGACTGATCAGGAAGCCAAATTTTAGGCCTTGTATCAATTGTACTATTTTATGAATCAGTAGATCCATATGTGGCTTTGTTGCATTTAAAAACCGCTTAAGATGCATATATATTATCTAAAGCTCATATACCAACATAATAAGTCATGCATCGTAAGACATCACCAGGAGTTCCGACGTCAATTGCCAGACATCCTTCTGCATCGGTGAAGTCATCCTCGCTTTAACCTTTGAGATCATGTCCTTCTAGAAAGGGCACTGATTCATGTACAGGCAATGCTCTCGATAGGCTATTGAAGTATCTTTTACTTCAAGGGAAGGACATGTCATACGTCTTGTTACAATGACGGATAGTAACGACAGGTGCTATCTAAATCTTTACCTTTCTATTACAACTAATAAAACACTCACGATGATTATGATCGTGACTATCTTATGCAGTTTCTTATGCCCTGAAGCTGAAAAATCGGGCGTAGTAAGATTCACTCACACCATGAATGGCCTCTCTCATATCTAAAACAGGTATTAATGAGGCTAATTTCTTCCCGGTTATAACCCTAGACTTGTACTACGATTGGACATAGGTAGGTAGGTATGTACCTGGTAGTGGATTTCCTCTGCCTTAAATACGATACATACGACCGAGACATGCATCAACATCATCTGCATGCCAGCCTAAGTACTTTAACAAGTTTATGTGATTTTATGGTGACAACTCAAGCAAACTGCGCTCATGGCCAAGAGATAGATATTGCAATAACAAATATAAGAAATCAAAAACACGCGATATGTTACTGATGGTTATGAATAGGACAAGGTTCTTTGGACTCGGGGAAATGCTTGAATTCCCACGAGTCGGGGGTGGTCAATCGACAACGCCACCCGATTTCCCGGCCAATTAGATAAGCAGTCTTCCGCGACGGCTTCACTTGTTGCATTTTCACCTACAGTCAACCGTTGGTGACCGCTTTTGCGGGTTGCTAGCCGATTGCCAGCTGTCCAAACGGTGACGTTGGTAGGCGTGCATGAGAGAAAAAAAAACTAAAAAAACTCCGAGGATCATTGCTTATTTTAGGTGAGACATCAACAAATACTTTTGTGGTAGTTCATCCCGTCTTTAGAGCTCTCATCTCCCTCTTTCTATGCAGACGTTACAGCATTTTCAGATCGTGTCGTTTCTCGACGATTTCGTCGGAAGGATTATGACGCTTTATTTCAATTAATATCTTCGGACCCGGGTAGGATCTCGGGTGGACCATCTGGATCTTAGACGGCGCCCAGAGACGCGTTATCGCAATGCATAGGAGATATTTGGCAGCACGTGGGAGCGTGCATGGATAATTTCATTAGCCAGGGGGATCTACCCCGATGAGGCGCCACATATCGATTTTTTAATACGATACTGCTACCAGCAGGCTGCCCAGATCGTCCCTAGATGATCCGACATCCCTCGGTCCCGAATAGGCGGCGCAGCTAGGTAAAGACCATATTTGCAGTTTATGGATTCTTTAGGGATGCTTTTATTCCAGGAAATCTTACAATATGAGGATCGAAGGCTTGCTAGATGTTGCACAACATCCAACCCTGGCAACAATGGCCGGTCGATCCGCCGCGCCCTATATAGTGGGTAAGCACCTGGCGCCGTGGCGGATCACGCTTTGTGTAGCTAAGAGAGCAGCTATCAATCTTATTGAAATAGGACTATTGACCGCCATCGGTCCTCTTCAGCTTGGTGGAGAGAGTCATAACTTCAACCCCACCTATCTCTACCCAAAATGCAGCTATTCGGGAATTCGATCATATTCTGGACTTGTGCTGCCTTGATAACCCAGCCAATATCAGCTGGGCCAATATGGTGGAACCCTCGCCATGCCGACGGAATACCAATGCCTAGCGACTTCAGAAAGTTTCAATTCACATATCAAAGGAATATTAGGAGGTCGTTAGGAGCAGGTGCTTGTACGAATACTAATATTACCGTTCGGAAGTCATGGTAAGCCGTCACATTTAATGACAGGGCCTAGCATATTCTTGTATGAAGCCTAACAGGAGCGTCCAGGGATGAGACTGACGATGTGACGAGAGCTGATTATATCCGAGCTGTCCACTGTCTCGCTGCGAAGCCTCCATTGACGGATAAGCGTCTGGCACCCGGTGCCGTCAACAGACTCGATGATTTCACTTATATCCACATTAACCAGACTAATATCATTCACCAATCAGTGAGAAGACCTTCCGAATGCTCACTTTATGTAGCTTTACTAATTAGAAACTTCAGGGTTATCTCCTTCCGTGGCATCGCCTATTCCTCTGGCAGATTGAGAAAGCGCTTCGCGAAGAATGCGGGTACAAAGGACATCTCCCGTACTGGGACGTCGCCCGATTCTCCGAGGACCAGTCCAAGTCGAAGGTGTTTGATGGGTCAATGACCTCCTTCGGCGGCAACGGCGCATTTATTCCACACGGCCCAACGAAGGTTATCCTACCTGGCCTGGCCATAGCCAATACTTCACTACCGAAACCTGCTGGTACGGGAGGCGGTTGCGTTACCAATGGCCCTTTCCGGAATTTTAGAATTAGCTTGGGTCCAGTCGCGAAAGAGGTCATTGACCCAGAAAACAAGTACGGGTACAGGCCAAACCCTCGCTGTCTATCAAGAGATTTCGTCGATAACGCGAGTAAGGGGGTTTTGAATTGGGCCAATGCGACAACCATCGTGGCGTCCGATACCATTAAGGAGTTGAGGAACAACATTGAGAGACTATGGCATCTAAACTCACATACCTTCGTCGGTGGCGAAGCCGCAGACCCGTTCAGCACACCTAATGACCCCGTGTTTTATTTATTACACGCCCAAATCGATCGTCTCTGGGCCATATGGCAAGGTCAGGACCTGGAGCAAAGGACATATGCCATTGACGGGAACAGGACGTTCTTTGGCATTCCGCTAGACTACGCTCCTAATGTTCCGCCGAGCCTTGCAACAATCGAAGATCCTATGGACATGGGTCTAGGATGGCACCCCTTGACTAAGGAGGGGATGCCAATGACAGAAGGAGGAAGATGCTATATCTATGAATAGATCATATTACTAGACGACATTTCCTTATTAACTCTACATATAATGTTTATTAGATACCAGTATATACGCAGGATATGAATGTATATAATCCCAGGTTGCGAGCTACTAGCATTGACGGAATAATACATAATTCTAATGATCAAATGAGATGCATCGAGGTTTAGTCTTTGACAGAAAAGTGCACTCCATTATTGACTATAAGTTAATGTTTGTGTTCCTGCGAATAACTAGAAGTAGCAGTGTTTTCGTCCTGTTCGAAACATCTCTGGAGAGCCCTACCACACTGACTGGGTATATCAAGGCTACTAAACCTCTGAAGGATTGTCTCGGGACCGGTAGTCATAAAATAGCATGTCAGCTTGGCTTCCAAACTCCACTCTCTTTCTTCCCTACTAGTAAAGATTGGGCATGGACAATGTCTCTAATAAAATGAGACATTGGCATCCCCATAGGGTCACACTTACTTAATAGGGATACCATGACTTTGAAGGATGATCATGACGGTAGGTGTTCTTAGTCAACAAGCTGATAATGGGACATTGGAGGAAGAAATTGGGGAAATAGTCGTAAATATGACGTTAATGTCTTTCCTTCAATTACCCCTGATTCTAGAACATCAACATGTCTCTGCCGCGGAAGACTAGAACTATATACATTTCTCCTAAATACATAATTTAAGCTTGTCATTCCTAAATTTAGGATTGTGGATAACACGATTCTTCAACGGCTAAGTAGAATCTTTTGTACAAAATTGTATGTCGTATATTTACCTACTTATCATAAAGTTTAGCTCATCTATCTGCTGACCCCTAATACCCCAGATATCTTGTCCTATGAGATGCCGCTCCAATGATGTAAGATGACATTATTTAGCCTATTGAAACTGGATGCGAAACAAAGGCCCAGAATCTCTTAAGGGTCTTAATAATTCACCACGTGGGGCCAACCAGCGGGCCTATATATAGAGTCGCATCGACTCCGATGGCAAGTCTTGCAAGTGCCGACATAAGTCTAGGCTCTTGAGCAGGACTCTCACATTTGATAATTATATCTGAGATTCAAATTGTATGTTGGGCGACGCATAAATATGAATGATCTTGTCCGAAAAGGGGTCGCCATGACCTGTCGATCAATTGTGCAATTATCGCTGGCCTACAGGTAACACTACAATAATTCATGTTATCTTCATGGCATTCTACTCATTCATATCAGGAATGGAACGACTGGTATTGTTAAGCAGCATCTTTTATGGAATCGTTACTGCAAGTCGTTTGTACGATCTGGTAAAAAGTCCCGAGCTTACGGTGGAGACTTCGACCGGGACATATACCGGGCTAAAGAACTCGGAGTTTCCGAATGTTAGGGAGTTTCGGAGCATTCCGTATGCTGAACCTCCAGTAGGAAAGCTCCGGTGGAAGCCACCTGTGCCCCTTCAACCTTCACAAGATCACCATTACTCTCGCAGATTCCCGCCGTCATGTCCTCAGTACCTGACATCTAAACTATCGCTGTGGAATTCCAATATCACCAACTTCTCTATCAATACTGGCGACCAAAGTCATCATGCAGGAGAAATGGCACAGACCACTGCTGAAGATTGCCTTAGCTTAGCAGTCTGGAGTCCCTTGAATGCTACATCTCGCGATAAACTCCCAGTGGGCTTGTTCATGCCAGGCGGTAGCTTTAAGGGTGGTGGCCTGGACGCACCTCACCATATACCGGCAGGATGGGTTAATCGTAGCCAAAAACACATCATGGTCACGATGAACTATAGAGTCAACATCTTCGGATTTCCGAATGCGGTCGGACTAGAAGATCAGAATCTCGGAATACTGGACCAAAGACTTGCCCTAGAGTGGGTACATGCCAACATTGAAGCCTTTGGAGGCGATCCAAACCGAATCACGTTATGGGGTCATTCAGCTGGCGGAGTATCAGCCGATGTTCTCAACTTTGCATATTATGAAGATCCTCTAGCAGCTGGATTTTTTCTCATGTCAGGGGCGGCTATGAGGACGTTTTCCCAGGGCGACAACGCGTTGCAGACGAATTTCACATTTGTTGCTAGGGAACTCGGTTGCGATTTTCCAGATAATGCCGAAGCTGAACTTGAGTGCATGCAGCAGATACCGGTAAATCTCATCACGAATTTCGTTGGTCATTATGGGGATGACGGCAAGAAACCTCGCCTGTTCTTTCGACCAACTGTAGATGACAAGGTCATATTCAAGAATTACACCGAGAGGGCAGAAAGAGGATTGATATCAAGAACACCAGCTCTTATAAGTGATACTTCGAATGAGCAGTCGAGTCTCATCACCTATCCGGTCGACAACCTACTAGCCGGTCCTAACGTAACCGATGTCAACAAAGGGACTTTAGATGATTTCGTATGTCCAGCCTTCAACTCATCGAATGTCAGAGACTTTAACAATCTCACTACGTACCGTTATCAATACGCTGGAAACTACTCGAACTTGACTCCATACCCATGGATGGGGGCTTACCATGGTGCAGATCTACCAATGACCTTTGGAAGTTATAATCTCACAGGAGATGCTACAGATTTCGAGAAGCAAGTAGCAGAAACAATGCAGGATTATGTACTAGCATTTCTAACAGATCCAGAGAATGGTATAGATAACCTACGTTGGTTACCGATCAACACAGGTTCGAGAGGGGATATGATTCGTTTCAGTAAAGGCGATACTATAGTTGAAAACATCAATTCGTCCGATGTAGATAACGCATGTATGGGCGAAGGGCCGTACAATTCATATCTGGATAGGTGAGCTACCGAAATAAGAAGAATTTTACGAGAGCAGGTTGACTGTGGATTGTGTCGAATAGGAGATGCCTACTTACCCTTAAAACATTGAAATCCTAGAACATAATGAATACAGTTCAGGGGCTAGGACATAATAGTGCATTCTTTTGAACTATATTTATAAGAGCTTGGAAAGGCGATGCTACAGTGTGGCTTATCGCCATTAACTTAAACATACCAGCAAAGCTTTATTAAGCTTTCTCCTTTTAATCATTGAAAACTAACGTAGCAAGATCCTATTTCATTGTTTATCGTAATTCTCGAATCAACAGCTTAGATCTAGCCATTTAGGTTACCCATTGTATGTTTCTGACTGCATCCATGCTCTAGGCATCATGCGACATATGCATTTGAAGTGCGTGAATTTTGTTAAAGTGGGTGTAATAATGAAAATAATGGAAGGAACAGTAATAAGAGGGTAAACAACCGCCATGGAGGTCGAAATTGGCGTTAACAATATGGATGTAGGCTTCCACATGAGAAAACTCAAACGTCACCCGTCGTTTCCTACTAGGCACACAGGTTTCCTAGGCGACCACAAGCATCATAATGGCTTTTGAATTTTACTCTCTATTTATTATTATTTAAGTAGAACTCCGCTTCCATACGATGGCTTTTTCTTTTCAACAATTGAGTCCTACGAATATCAACTTTGTTATCATCAACGTTGACCAGTCAGCCAACTCCCTTCTCCCACAGCGACTGATCTAGGCATAACAATATAATCTTCGCATTATTCTTCTCAGTTACATAAACATCAGCGGCATTACTACAACACTATTCAAGCTCAAATATGGACCACACGACCGGTTATCGCAAAGGTCTAGGCCTTGCTTCTAATCAAGGGGATAGATTTAACTTCGATCTCACAGCGAGTCCCATGGCTCCTACCAGTCAATCTTCACATTTTCAGCCTGGAACTGGTATTCCGACCTACCTCCCTTATCATCTTAATCCACATATATCGATGGTTGCGCCACCTAGGGTTAATTATAATTATCAATACCCACAACCATTCATCGCTAATTATTCGCCTTATCACATCCCAAGGCCGCTAATGCCAAGTAGTATCATACCAAGTGGCGGGAGTGCATTCACCACTGGAAATCATATCACAGAACAGCCTGTCATTGACCTGACCCATCCTGATATTCCCACTTATACGCGTCCCCGTCAAACGGATGGTCGTAAATTTCCTCACTATCACGCATCAGGGGGGGCAATAACCAAGTTTGGAAGCATCGCTAATGGGCCTCGCCCTAATAGCATTATTCAAGCTCCCGAAAAAACAGAAGCAAAACAGCCCGAGCCCGAGCAAGCCAAAGTTGAAGAGCGTGAAGCCGAACGACTCGAATCCAAACAACCGGAGACTAAACAAGAGGAGATTCAACAAACGCAAGGCCAGCAAACACAAAACAACCAGCAGGGGGTTCAACAGCCCGAGGAAGTTGTGCCAAATTTACCATACAACCTGGGCTATATCTGGCTTGAAAATCGACGCATGAGCGCAGAAAAGAAGGAGCGCGAAGCTAAGAAGATTGAGGAAGAAGGCGAACGTATGACCCCATCCCAGCCCCTAGTCCTATCACCAGAATTACTACCAGAAGAACCTACGATCGATCCAAAAGAACTGATGATAAATACAACACAAACTACTCAGAGTATACAGGCGATACGGCACAATCAATTGGCGGATTCTGGAGAGCCTCCACAGACTACGCAGACTTCTCAGGTCCCCGAAGTTGCGCAAACCACGCAGCCTACCCACACAACACAGACTGTTTCTATTATACAGTCACCTATGCCTCTAACACAGGCTGCGCGTTATACACATCACCTCACACGCAACCACGCAGCAGTCCACGTCGGCACGACCCAGAGGAATAGAAAAGTATGTGACGTGTACGCCATAAGGAGGCAGCGTCAACACATCGAATTCAGAGCAGCTTCATGCGGCTCAACCCTAGATGAGATCCACGCGGGACCACACGTTCGCTTTGATAAGATAGAGCTGAATCCCTACTTTAGCGATATGCCGAAGGAACAAATCTCTCTTTGGGTAAACCATCTCCCGGAAATCGTTCCGGGACGCAATGATGAGGTGATGAGGTGGTCGTGAGACCCACTTTATCGACCCCTTTTTCTACGAGAGCTGCTGGGTGGTTAAGTGTCGCTGTCGGGTCGACGGATTACTAGGATATGGGAACTGTGGCCATGTGCGAGATTGAGCATGAGCGATAGGGCTTTGTATATAAGATATATTATGCTTCATCCATATGATGTTACCTAGGGAAAGGTGACAGGAAAATGATAAAGCAAAAATGGGAATATGGGACTTTTGGAACTGGTAATTGTGACAAAGCATGGTCAGGTAACACTCTCCATTATTTAAATGACATCGGAACGTGACTTTTGCGTGCTTACTAGGTCTTCAGGTCACTGGGTACTCACCAGTGCTACATACTAACCAATATTTCAAATTTATTCGCCGACAAGAATGTGTTTAGTTAGAGAAACACAAAATATATTAGGAGAAGTAACTAAATACTACCAACATACAGAAGCCTCCTATCGCACACATCCCTTGCCCGATAATACACCTACCAAGTAGATGGGTAAACAGTCTTGGCATACTTCGCATGCCTAGCTCTGGGCTTCCTTTGACCTACTATTAAGGTAGTCAATAAAGCTTTGGTTTTCATCTCTGAGCCTCTCGACGTACTTGTGAGCTCTTACGTCTCCCCTATCGAGATAAAGATTGATCATCCGTGATGCTCTAGTAGCAAGCTGTTTTGCGGTCTTCTCATATCCAAATTCATGAATGATGATACCGATACCGCATTCTATACCGAACGCAAATACTGGACAATCATCGTGCAACTCTACAGTGCTAAAGAGTATAGTATTCATTGACTCTTGTGTTGGATAATTGAAGCTCTTCGACAGCTGTAGCTGAAATAACCAGAGGCGAGATTGGATAGTTTCTGGATGACATTTTCCGAGACGGGACTGGTGAATGTAGTGAATATGACGTGACCAGTCAAAAGGCTCCATTCCTTGGAAGTAATCAAGACTCTTCTCATCCTCGCTTGAAGGACCGGGGGCTTTCAATGACTTGATGCTGAAGCCAAGCGTCAAATCCTCACGTATTGAAGATAATGTAGCAACGTGAGACTTGCCTAAAGTAACCCTACGGGCTTTAGTCACAACGTTAAGTTTCTCTCTGACTTTATTGTAGATCTCAAGGTCCTGATGAGTCTCTCTCGTTAAGACGGCATGTCGGCAAAGGGTTGCCACGGTGTCAAGATGAGAGTCCCCAAGCACGGCCTTCTGTTGAGACCAAACTGCCCAGTGAATGGATATCGCGAATTCCGATTCAGACTTTTGCTGGAACAAGATATCCGCATACACCGTCAAAGCATCCAAGAATTGAGGGTGAGGTTTGTTTCCTGCGAAAGCTTCCCTGGGGTTCTTCACAAAGATGTTAAGGAAATTGCTGAGTTTGTGTTCGATCACTTGAGATGCCCCACCTGAGCGCGAGCTCTCAGAATATTCCCGAAGCTTCGTCTCTAGCGCTGGAACCAGGCGTTTCTCAGCAGCATCGAACCTCCCCCCTTTGAGATGAATTCTAGCCAAAAAGCACTGATACTGGAACATATCCGGATGATCAGCCTCCAGATTCCTTTCAAGAACTGGAAGGACTGATTTAAGGTCCGTTTCAGCATTGCGGTATTTTGCCATGCAATATTCTGCAGCTGATAATAGGGTCTTACTATGGAAGGCTAACATAGCATCTTGGCCCAGTGATTCATTCGTTCTTGTGACCAAGCTTCTAGCTGTTTCCAGAGCGGCGGAAAACTTCCACTGCTTCAATTGGATGTGGACCATGACACTCATCGTTGCTAGCGCCAAAGGATGTCCGTATCCATAGTCTTCGTATAGTATTGAAAAGACTCTATTGCAGAGCCCTTCCGCTTCTTCAGGCATGGAGTTCAGTACTAGTAGAAGCGCGCGAAAGCTCGATATTTCAAGCCTTGCTATATGGTCGCGCGTGAAATACTTCCGATAACCGTGGTCGGCATACTCTAGTGCATCGAGGGCCTCCGTATAATTCCCATAAAGCATCTCCATAGCCGCGGTCGCTAGATAGGCTCTGCGCTGTTTGACTTCTTGCCGTTGGTCTGAACGAAGTTCCTTGTCGGAATCCGGCCTTTCTGCCGATGGTAGACCCCCTGTAAACTCTTGGGCCTTCTCAGGGGGTACATCTTGTAGAAAGGCATATCGGGTTTCGGTATAGTACTGTAGATGATTGATGCTGAAAAATTCTGGTGTAATCTTGACACAGTTTCTAGACATCTTGCCGTCTGAAGCTTTTATGCCTATTCTTCTAAATATTGCAGTATGCCACCCGAATCTTTCTTCGGTGGCTTGCTAGAAAAGGTGGGAGCAATTGGAGGGTGCATAGAACAGTTTATATAGAAAGAACCATTCCAGGTATTTAGACCTACCTCCTCAAATCAGAGATCTTACATTTCAGAGTAAATTTTGGGTCCATCTCTAACGCATCCTATCCTACTGAACCATCAAGACTGAGTTTCTGACCGTGTCACGATGCAGAGTTAGGGGCTTAGGGAATGACTCTCTTCCAAAATTCCTTGCACCAGGGAGCGCGGTACACATACGAGAATCCCCCATTGTCTATGTATCTAGAGATGCATACCAAGGAACGCCTTCGTAGATTGATCTCAACTCCGCAACTAATCTGCGGAAACTCACAGAAGGTTTGACAGACCATGTCAGTCTAGTCTCAAGGCCATCATGACGGGGTTATGAGAAACACCATTCATGCCTGCCTTCCAAGTGACTTTGGCGATGTTGGATTGTTACACCACCTGGATATTGATTCTTAGATAATCAAAAAAGAGGGGATCGTGAACTCGGCCGAAAGACACGCCCCTATCAGTCATTTTATGGTCGTCACGACAGCTGCTCATCGTATTCCAGGTATGTTTGCTCGTCCCTATATGTAACACCCCCATTAGTGATCCATGTAATTTTGGATGACTCTAACCCATCTCATGCAGATTGTGACATCGTGACATCACGATTTTCCGCTGTCGGTATCCTTCTAGGGAGTTGACCCAAACGTTCAATCTTGTCCTGGAGGACGTAAATAAATAGACCATTCATCATCTTTCAAGTTGTCTTGAAGGCTGATGTCAAGCTCAACTCCTTGTTAACATCGCGAGAAATCGACTGTTGATCACCTACCTCCTAGGTACCTCTTACCCAATAGACCAAACACCCCACTGCCAAAATCAATTACCAGCGCAATGCATCTTTCAGCCACTCTTAATTTATTTGCCGTCACTGCTGCGGCTTTTTTCGAATCTTCGTCAGCATGGTCATTCACCATGTTTAACGATGTAGGATGTGGCAACTCAACCGCAATCTCGGCATCAGACACTGTGGAATACCCGGGCGATGTGACGTGCAGCCCGGTCCCGCACGCCGATCAGCACAAATCGATCCTGGGCAAAATTCCGGCGGGAAACTGTACGGTCTTGTTCTATCCATCTGAAGGCTGTGGAGACAGAGTCGCTTTTAGTCTCACCCAATACACCAGCACCTGCTTGTTTTTCGGGGACTTCGATGCGCCGCTTGCCTTTTACAGGGCTACTGGTTGTGAATGAACGAGCAACAGTATCGCGAAAGAAGCTCAGGGAATTTGGGGTACGAAAGAAGGAGAGATATGGCGTTTAACTAGTAGTTGCGCATGGATCTGACTAGAGAACTTTAGAGGTTTCTAGAATGTATTCTTATCCTCAACAATTTGCACAATATTATCATAATGATAACTCTACTGTTGTGAAGGTTATGAATTGTTAGCGATCTTAATTGTATAATCCCTGCCATTAGCGAGATCATTCAGGGGCTAGACCCCTGTATCATGCGCTGTGAAATTCGCTGACGTAAGTAATTTAGCCCATAAGGCATTTAAAACGCGCCCCAGACGCGACTTTACTCGGACAACTTGACGACGGAGTAGAACACAAACAACAAAATCTTGATTTTATATCTTTATATAAGCAACTAGGTATCTACTTCGTCTATACCTAGATAAGAATTGCCATTCACATAACCCGAATTTCCGTGAATATCAGTGTCCTATATATCTAAAACCGATATGTTATCGACTTCCGTAGCCCGAGAGGTATGGATGAGTTCTGTGACCCCACATCACATAAAACTGAGGCTTATTGAATACTAGGCAGAAGTCAAAGACCAATTGGTTGCGAAGCTCAAAGAGAACCATGTGCTATCAGATGATCAGATGGACCAATTTAGGCATGATGCAGTCAACTACTACCATGAACGTCGATGCGGGAGTCATGACCAACAGCTCGACTTAGACAAAGAATACGATAAAATCACTCTACACTTCTTCAAGGAAGTGGTTATCAACTGGATTGAAAATCATGTTCCTATTAGCCGCTGTATTCAATGTTTCGAGGATGTTATATCAGTATTACCCCGCGATCAGGAACACCCACCACGAACCGAACCGACTAAACGTGAGAAGCCTGAAACACCCTTCTCTGTATCTAGATCAGTATGACCCCTTTATTTCCGTTGCCCTCGGGACGTGATATTAACTATCTGATTTATAGGAACCGCGGTTCGTCAAGTCCAATGCCGAATTGATCGATACCCTTGCATCAGCAACCAATATGGAACCTTCGAGGGCGATAATGATTCGTGGGACTATTGTATTCATAGACTCAATGTCAGGTGGGAAACACTACACATCAGGAATGTTATGCGGCGGACTTGTTTCTGGTGGTCGGCTTGGCCGTGACCATATGCTGAACGATGTACCAAACCATTACGTCAGAGATCGTTTGATGGATTACATCAATACTCAACTCGAAGAGGACCAGAGAGAACGTACCCGACTCGCCGTGTTCACCGACCTGAGCCCTGCCGAAATTGAAGAATACTCGGCCCTCATCGTGCAGTGGGTCAAAAAGAGCCAACCAAAGACAGACGAGGAACTGATAGCATTGGTTGCCGGTGATAAGCCTATTCGAACTAACAATGAAAGAGGACGTGTGTTAGACCAGGGGTTGACGCTGGAGGATGTCTATTTGGATGTTGACTTAACATCTAAACCGGGATTTGCCAAACGCACATATAGTAGGCCAGGGCCAATCATTCATTCGGTAGTTGAACCAGATCGAAAGATTCCCACACCAGAGGAACGAGATATCGATCCAGGCACCGATATTGATAGGGACTGCGACCAGATCCGAGCCATGATCGCTATGTTTGCGTTCAAGAAGGAGTGGACGGTTGACCAGTTTCGGCTAGCTCTGGGAAATGGCATCGAACGCAAAGATCTTACTAAGTTTCTATCTCAAGATGGACCTAAGAAGGGCAATGATGGTATTTTTCAACTGGCATGGGAGTTTTTCAAGAGGCGCGAACTTCTGGGTCTGCCACTGACGGAGCCTCCTAATAACGGAAATGTTCTCCAAGAATCCAATGCCAATACTAGAAAGCACATAGACGCTGGTGAAAATACCCGTATGACGAGGAGTAAAAGAGCAAGGATTTCCAATTAGAGTGACCTTTGGAAATATTTTGGAGTGGAGGGTGTAGAGTTGACAACTTTTCAGACATATTGACCGGGACGTACCTACTACCTAGTAGGTACCTAGTATGTGAGGTGTTCCTGTGCTTGGCGATAGAAATCGTGTAACATAGCTGCAAAGCTATTCCCACCCCTAATAATCAACCTTCTTGTTACTTCTAAGAGACTTGATATTCTTTGGAATTAGTGAATCGCACCTGGGTTTTCCCAATGATGAATGCTACCTAGGTACTACTCTTGTGTGGGTACTAGGCCTTAGGGCAAAACTCGGTGACCCCCGCTATACTCTAGCTGATAAGCACTATATTTTGAGGAGCTCAGTTACTAGATAAAGTCCTCGCTGCATCCATGGACAACGAGCGAACTCTCCGTAATCTATCTAGCTGCGTAGCGGCGCAAAACCGACCTTACCTACGAAATACGGTCGTTCCAAGATAGCCGGGCTTGACGTTTATGATCTTAATACCAGGCGCTAATTATTCATGCGACTTCCTTTGCAAGGTATTCCGCCATGCCTAAGAAGGACGCCGAACATTAATTACCTAGGTATTCATTCAATTTAAATTCAAATGCAAAGTTCCCGTACCCTCAAGAGCAAGTTTTGAAGCGCAATACCCTGATGCGCCGGGATCGCCGCAGCACCCCGCTTACAAGATCATGTAGAGTAACGGACCCTTCCCTTTCGCACGTAACTCTGGCAGTGTTTCTTGGCCAATGTAATAAGGCTCAAACAAGTTAATTTTCATCACCTCCTTAGAATCTTCTGGGTTATCCATCACCCTCATGTTAAATCTGACCGTCTAGGAAGTCACTGGAACTCCTTCAGAGCGCCAGCCAAAATGTAGCCAAAAGTAGCCGGCATTATCAACAACATCAATTCCACCGGGGGATAGGCCCCAAAAATGTAACATCTTGGCGCGAAATTACCGAAACATCAAGATCCAGTACTTCAGCCCCAGTATCTTTGAGGTGAGCTAATTTTATTTCGGCCGAGTGGCCTGTCACAATAACGAGCTTTCAAACAAAGAGTTCGCCAAAGCCGCCAGAGTACCTAGACAATTATCAACAAGGTTTAAGTCATCTTGATTTTCGTCGTCCAAATGAACGAACCGTCTTAAAGTTTGAGCTTAGCACTGGGAAATAGACATATAAGTACAAGAATATTGAGCTTGGTGACTTATTTGAATGGAATATACCTTGGATCGAGAGATATTAGTGCGTAATATTGGCCACTGTTGGATACACGAGAGACCGGTGTCGTGACAATCTGAATCCCTAGTGGTCTTTCATGTCATACTGTGCTCATCGTAGACCTAATCTCTGAATTCTGAGAGAATGAATCTCAATTACCCCATGTTCAGCTACTAACTATAATCAACTGCATCCGCGATCGCCCCGATTTTTACGCCGCCCATTCCAAGCCGGGCGGATGGACCACTTTGGCAAGTGCGATACAACGTGTCGGGAAAAGGATCGGCTTTACTCGCCAGAAGAAAGATGCCCAGGTAGGCACCTATATCAACATGTTACTAATTAAAGCTCGCTGCTCTTACGATGAAGGAGTATCTAGCCTAGATCCCGAGACTTTTCTCATGGATGCAACTTGTAGGCCCTGTCTACATGAAAACTAGTTGTTTTGACCAAGTCCTATTCTAGATTTTCGCTCTCAAGTCAAACTTCCTTGAAATGATATTGAGTGACATAATACACTTATGTTACTTATCTAGTAGCTATTAAGTAACCAAGATTAGCTCAGGCAGGAGGGGCTGTATTAAGTAAGCATATCACACCGCCGACCCCTAGAGCAATGCTCCTTTACCTTTGATAAATCATACCATTTATCATTCATTCATCTAACCGCTCGATAGTTCAAGAAAATGTCTATTATAGCAAAGCCTGTTAAGCCATGACCTAGTCGGTACTATAATAGTCAAGACAAAGAGAAATTAAGCTAGCATTTAAGAACTCCATTCTCAAATAAGGGAGGAATACATGAAATGAATTGATAAACAATCAATAAAGACTTCAAATACAATAATAGTTATTATTAAAGCTTTGTCGGGTGGGTAGGTTTGTTGTTCCTATTTTCTGTCTTTGAGAAATAAACATACAATGTTATTCAGAATCCATATATTACGAACCAGCCCCGTATTGTGGTCCAAAGGAAATCTCGATCGCAAAGAGATTTTGTCACTCGATCATCATACCCAAACCGCGATATTTGAGACTTGACATACGTAACTTAGTCGAAATGGAAACTCCTCAAGGAACCCGCCCGACACCTCAGTCGCTCCCGAAGCTCACAATCCCATCCGGACGTCATAAGCCCGAGCCAGAAGAGATAACGACAAGCCGTGTAGAGAACTTTCTAGAATATTGTGCAAAGCATAAGAAGGCTCCTCTCACTCGACTTCCGTCTATTCCACTTGCACTTCCTGACCCTACATCTGCCTCAGAGTTAGACGTAGACAAGGCCAAAGACAAGACCCCAGACAAAGAAACGAATGATATAGAGGGGGGCATTGCATCACTAAACTTTGATAAGCCACCTAACACTCTCGACTTTACAGAGAATGAATGGGAGGTTCTAGATGCTAAGAAGGCAGAGTACGAGGAAGCTAAGGCACAGCACACTGAGGCGATTCTAGAGATGCAGGCCGAGCCAAAAAATAGGAGCTTGGTGATGAAGTGTAAACAGTGGAGACAGGTCAGAGAACGCCTTAACTTAGAGATTTCACTGATCTGGGAGCGAAGAGAAATTCGCAGAAATTTCCGAAGGGACGCGAATAACCCCAAGGGTATCCAAAATTGGTAAGAAGTAGGTAATTTTACTAGCAAGGCGTTAAGGGACAAGTCTCACGGTTGAAGGCCTGCTGTTCAATTGGATATTAGCAGGCGGATATTCAGATACTCCGAAAATGAAGGAGTAGAGATTAGTCGGTATAAAGTCCCAAGGAGGCAAAAGTTTGTGAGTAGTGTTTTGCAATATCCACCCATATATATATTTAATAATGATTTTTAGAAACCTTATTAATTGACCTCTAATATGAGTATTTTTCCTTTAAGTACCTAAGTTCTTCAGGAACATCCAGCGGCACAAGTGAATAATTGCAAATGTAAATGTGGAAGTATGCTCATTACCTAGGTACCTAGGTAATCATTAATAAAGTCAGGTAACAGCAACCTAGGTAGGTGGGCCACCAACAGTATTCCTACGCTATTAATAATGATGAGGTCCAGAGGTAATTACTTATATTTATTCAGTGGTTATTGCTGGAATATCAGGTGGCTGTGAGTCTACGTCATGTGCCTCGGGGTGTATATAACGTACTACTCGAACGACCACCTATACCTAGTAACTTAACCTTTTAATATACAACAAAAATACTCATAAACTGCGTCTATTCCAAAGTTATACCGAAAAACAGTATCTGCTAAATTAGTCCCAGTCGTGTTAGTATCGACCTATTATCAACCGATATCCATCCCTTTAGGCGTTCCGTAGCTTTGAATTAGTCCTCATACGTCTGCGAGATGTTACATTACAACTGGACCGAACAGTCATAATAAATGAGGATCCTTGGTAACTGTGAAGAAATGACTCCTCGTGTTGGTGAAACATAAGCCAACAACTTATTAGAGTAGATCAACTGAATCATGTATCGAAACGATAGGTAAGTAAATGCATTGTTACCAGACATATCATTGAGCTCACGAGCATTTTCGTCTACTATACAGTTGTTCCACGACAGTGAGTTGTTCGTGTCGTATATATATTGGTATAGAATTCGAAGCCATTGACATTTTTATTATCATCTTCATTCATTCAGTCTCCATTATCATCTTTACCATCCTCAATTCAGACAACAATTAATCAATAACAGCAATATACCAAACATTCTAACGCTTCAGCTAGGAATTTTTTAAAAAAAGCACAATGGCAGAACAAAACAACCAGGTCCGCCAGAAGCTTACACCGGTGAGTCCCGCTAGCATCGTAAATTATGATAGCGACGAGGATAAGACGATTGAGCAGCTAACAGACGGAACGATGCTGGCGAGGCCTAGGATTCCGCGATCTCACTCGTATAATTCTAGTTTTGGTCCTAGAAATTTGGAGATGCCACTCAGACAGGGAACATCGCGCACTTCTGGTTCAAAAGGCCAACGATTCGTTCCATACCGTCCAGGTGCAATATGGCGCAGCAACTCAATAGCAGCGCCCTCAACTAGCGCACTTAGCCAGTCCAACACAACTCAGCATGGAGACCGTCCTCAAAACCGTTTGACTGCTGACAATGTAAGATGGCCTTTCTTAGATGACGACGATGAAGGCGATGAAGACTTGCCGAGTCCCGCATTCCCAGCAGTTCCCCTACCAGATGCACCTCTCCGCAGGCGAGGAGCCATTCGTCGGCCAAGTTCTATTCGCTCAGCCAACTCAGCTATATTCCCATCTTCTCCTACTTCTCCTATTGACGACGGACATAACATTTCAAGCCCCCTCAGCCGCGTCGCTCATGATCCCCAGAGGGCTGTGGCAATGCGCGGTCTAAACAGGAGTGACAGTGAGGAGAGTGGAGCTACGGAGACGAATCAATCTTGGTTCCCTGGTGACGATGGAAATCTCGAGGTGAAGGATGTCCTAGAGAGGAAGACACCGAAACGTGAGGGATAAGGTGCTAGGATAAGTTGGATGCAGTTGCCCCTTTCCGATCCACCCATATTTCTAAACCCCTTTTAGGTTAGACTGTATTGCGAACGCTCGGCATTCCCGGAAACCCCGCTAGACCACACTCCGCATCTCTTCAACGAGCCGGTCTCGAACTTGGTGACCCGTGAAAGCCCACGTGATTACCCGGACACGATCAACCTCGCTTGGCAACCAGCGAATGATCGGAGGCAATCAAAGGATCCACATCAAGTTTATTTGATTCCTAGAAATGTACTTTGACCACAAAGGCAGCAATTCTGAGTATTTCTATTTTGGGGACTTGAACATGTTAAGCATGGCGCCGCGATAATATTTCATTTCGGATTTCTAGAGAGCACCTAAGTACCTATTGTTCTAAAACATATTTCCTAATTCATTCGCCTTTTGGAGTCTCTGCAATAAATTCCAGTAAATCGATAAGAGTTCCAAGCGGTATAAACATCCTTAATATTAAAAGACATTCTGATCAATGTCACATTGATATGTTACTAACACTACTTGATTATTGGAATACTTTACGATTAGGAAGACCCAGTTGTTTTAGACTCAATATATAGGAGATACTAGCCTAATACTCTTAAACTACTCCCATATGTTCGTAAGGATCCAGGCACTTTTGTCTCGAATTCTGCAATAAATTCACGCTCTTTATAATAATAGATAATCTTCTCCGAACTTTCGACAGGTGTTTTTTAAGCTCTTTAGAACTACTATCTAGTTCTATCATAAATCAGGTCTTATTGCTTTATTAAGATGAGTTGGGGATTTTCGTATTAATCAAGCAACACATGATCATATTACACAATTTACTATTTATGGTATTAGGATTGAATATACTACTTTCATACGCATTATTTTCCTACCAGGTAGTTTATATCCTCAAGTGTCACTTAGGGCCAACCCGGCTATTTATTTCCATACAATTTTCAAGTAATAACTACCTAGCCTTTTGCTTAAACAATCTCATGTGATGCAAGAAATCTTCTCTTTGGATATACTCACCGTTGGTTCCAAATGATGTATTCATCCAAGCGTGTTGTTTATTTTATTCCGTACGATGATTAAATATAGTATTTTAAGACCTTTAGTAGAACATATGCAACGCAATCAGTACGTAGAACTAAGCCTAGAGTAAGATCCTTTTTGGAAGCAGGTGTGCATGATGTCATAATCGGCTTTTCTAAAAAGGAGGCGTCCAACCGTCAGCAGCCTCACCATTAGAAATACATCGGCCCCTTGATCACCTGCCCCGGAATTTCGGCTACGCCACTCACTGGTCCTCTGTGTAGCTGTCGCTCGATGTAGATCCCTCATCTCCCTCTGGGACTCCAACCACGCCACACCTAATCGAGCACATCCCAATCGGTGTTTCGCAGAATACTAAGTAGGTAGGTACCTTTTACCTTTTGAGATTTAGTATTTGTTTCATACCTACAACTATGAAACTTTTGCCACAAAGTCTAGCGCACATATGTACGAATTTCGGTAGGAGATTGCTAGGGACCGCTCATCATAACTGTCATCTCACGGCTTTACTTCACGTTAGACTTTTCGCTTACAGGTCGAGTTAGAAAAGGCTCCCATGCCATCCATGAATAGCCGAATAGATTCAGGGGGGGATCGGTACCTTCACGAAAGCCTACCGGATAGGTAGGTATGTAATGCAGGTATGCATGGACTGCAGGAACCTTACATACAGATGTTCCGTAAATTGGCCTCGAAGTCAGCAGCAACCAATAGACACTGGATCGCCTACAAGACTCGCTAGACCCTCAACTCAATTCCGACTTTGGTCTTCGCGTTCAAAGCAGGCCGTAGAATTTGCAGACTAACCCATAGTAGATACCTCTTGATCGTTGTTATGGGCCTCGCGCCTCATCTCCAGCATACAAAAAATGGGCAGGTCTCGAAAAAAAAGCTTTCCTCTTGTTAACTCCAATTTGGGTGCGCTAACTCGACGGCCATTCTCCGATCCGTATCTCATAGTGCCCATATCTCTTCTGTTATTCTCAAATAGTCTCAATAGAAGTGTTTTTCAGTTATTCATCCTACAAGCTCAACCTGGGCCATTGATTATTCAGGTGAGAATTGGAAGCTCTCTACTTATTTCATACAATCGTTGTGGTTGCATGATGTTCATTTGGGGGTTGCATTCTCACATTTTATATGCAGTTTCCTGCCGTTGCAGAAAGTTTGGCGCATCCCACCCTTGTGGCGGGGATGCCACAGAAGAAGCTTAATTAAGCCAACATGTCCCCGACAGACAGCGTCATGCCATACCATGGGTGGTGCTCCCACAGGGAGACAGCTCAATTGGATGGCAGTGTTAATCAGGGAGATGCTGGTGATTGTCCAGAATTTCGTGGGGATGCGGAATTATTATATTATAATCCCCATCACTTCCGAGAAACTCCAAACACCTTTGGGTCGCCCCTAGCGCAACACCAAGTACCATTTAAGACAACATCAACTTTAACATCCGCTTGTGACAATGTCCCGAGCAACTCCAATTGGTACGATGTTGTAGGGTCATGTTTTACTCAAAGCCCATTGACGCCAGAATCCGATCAGACCATTGATGATTCTATGTTGAAATATATATTCAATTGGTCAGATTCAGCAGCGACCTTTGCGGGGAGTCAAAATGGTGGCTACCTGTATCCACTAAGCCCGGCTCGATCAACCGAGGAGCTATCATCTCAGACTATATCTGCATCGCCACCGTCTACCAGGGGTCCCAACCGTTCCAGACGTATCTTGCAATGCAATAAGTGTGAGAAATTGTTCACCAAGAACAATGATTTAAGACGACACTTCGAGTCTATTCACTCAACTCATGGCCCAAAGTACAGATGCATTTGCGGACATGCTCGGCCCCGCAAGGATAATCACAAGCGTCATGTGAGTAGTTGCAACAACACGCCAAAACACCCAAGTTACAAGTGCAAGTGCACTGCAGAACATGTAGACAGGCAGACTCATTTGAGTCATGTTCGAGAATGCAGGGCAGCATTTTATGGCTGTGCCGGTCGCCCGCGAGGAGGAACAATGCTATGATACCATAGCTCAATTGGCATGTCATCCATCCTCTCATTCTCTCCCTCCCAACTCCGCAAATCATGCCCAGAGCACTATGACAGGGATATTATAAGGCAGGCAGGCCGGCCAAATATGTACCGGAACTAGGAGAAAAAGAATTCAACATCTAAGGTGTAGCTCGACATTTCAACAACATCGAGCGAAGTACCCAGAGTATTTGCCGGTCTTTTTCACCCGCTTTTTTCGCATTTTACAGATCACTCGTTATCCTAACATCCCAATAAACCAAAAACTCCTCACTCTCTCAAAACCACTACTACACTATCTATAGGAGTAATGAATATACGACATTTTCTCCAATTCTGCATCGCTTACAACCCCTCTGTGCTAATTTGTCTAGGTTCTCACTTGGACCTCAGCGTATTCGTCTTAGAACGATAGCGACTCACCGGGTCAACTGTAGCTTAAAGAAGAACACAAGATACAAGTCATAGCTTCGTGCAAAACAATAATCCTTCAAATCCAAACTCTCCAAAGCAATATCCGACAGTTTTTGATACTTTCTTTTTATCTATTCCATGTTACCAAATGGTCATTACAATACGTCCATGGAGCTCTGCAAGTTGTAACATACCTAGTACCTAAGTTCGTTCCTATCGCCGCGCCGTAGCTTGCCTTATCAGGGATAATCTCAACCACCACAACAGATGACCGACAAAAGAATGAAGGTAAAGGCGGAGAAAAGTATAGACCATACTCTTTCATATCATTTGCACCAACGTCTAATGCAGAGACAGACACCATAGTTGTCCAAGTTGAAATCCAAATCTATTCAGTTACGTGGTCAGAGGATTGATTAAATTATATACTATTCGTATGCCAGGCAGGACCCGAGTGCCTGTGTGCTCAGCTTTACCAAAAATGACGATTACTTCGAAGTTTCTATGCGGATAGTGCGCATCAAAGTCTTGGAGGACAGGGTCCTTGGGAAATTAGGCCTCAAAAGCCATCTGACATGTGCGACCGTGAGGCCTAATTCCCCAACTCCGAGACTTTCCGAGTTCCCCAACGGTGAGGCCGTTTTATTTTTCAGGTGAGGCCCATTGTAAGCACCAAGAGGCCTATTTTCTTTTTCAATTGCGAAACCTTCGAGGCCTATTTCGTTATGCAACTTCGCCTAGCGCCAAGGATAGTGGCGCATAAGACAAGATAATTGTGAATCCACCAATCATGTGTAGCCACTACCATCGGTATTTTGGGGGAAATGCGAAGGCAAAGTTTCCTTGAGGCCTATTTTTTTTAAACAGAGTGCTTGTCCTAGAGTGATGGAATGAATCTATCCGAGCCCTATGTGTGCAATTTACTGATCCTCAAATGCTGTACGGATCAAACGAATTGCCTTTTCTAATCCCAATTCCAGACATATAAAGGCAGCATCGTCATCTTGATGTGGGAAAATTCTGAGTATCTTCAAGATATGCAGACCTAAGCCAAAGAATATCGTATAAACTCATCTCCAGAGGTATGGCTCTTCTCCAATGTTCAATCCCATCATGAGTGACCGATGAAATCAGGGGGCTAATGATTTGTGCCTAGTCAATGGGGTACCATGACTTCAGAAATAGGTGCGCTAGACATACCATACAAAAATTATCTGGGAATCGTTCTTCGCGGCGACCGGCGGACATATATCATTGTGTCAAGGTGTCTAGAAGATGGAGACTTATTGATATACCATGTGATAAATATCGACGTTGACGATGAGCACTGTGAAGCTCAAGTATTCCTCAAGTGTCGCCTACCGATAAAATTATACCTATCTCGCAAAAGGAGGATTCAGAGAATAAAGCGCTCAAACAACCTCAGGGAGGAGTTTGAGCTGAGCGATGCGATGGTGCTAGTCTCTCGTATTCCAGAGGAAGGCATCGAGAGACACCGAAATTGTCAACTGGCCAAGGAAAGAAAAGCGTACAAATTTGCCAAGGATCAATTCCCGCCATTGCCCTCGCCAGTCAGTCATCACCTATATTTCCAACCACAGGATCAACGACTAGATTGCTCACAGTCATCCTACGCCGAGGCAGCGTCTCTTCCACGGAGAAGAACAAATCCAAGTTGTTCATTGGACTATTTATCTAAAACAAAGGAAGGTGTAAAGCAACGAGAACGGCGTAGAGAGGAGAGATTGATGAAAAATCGATACTCATGGCCGGGAAGTATATCTCTGAATAAGCCTACTTCTACGGATCTATGGGTACCGCTCAGTCAGAATCCAAGAAGAGGAAGAAGTTGCTCTCCTTTCATTACGGCATTGTCAACTGTTAAGGATCAAACTCAGACTTCACGCCGGATTATTTATTAGGACTTTTAATATTCAGGCCAGTTCTTGGGGAGGACAATATAAACATATATCATATTTCAGCGGCAAGGGTCCAGCAGCAATAACCTCTCTAATTGCCTATTTGTATGTCGATTTTTGAAGTGAGTATATCACGATAGGTAGCATAAAGGGCTTACTTACATACTAGGCCCACTAACACAAATATGAACTACCTGGATCCTTACATGGATACCTTTAAGTATCCTAGACTACTATGTATATCGTGAAGCAGATTTAAGAGACTGAAAAACAACGGCGTTCTGGTGTAAGGAGCTTCAAGCTACCTCTGGCCCAACTAATACGCCATACACCCACAGACCTTTGTTTACTCTTTGCAGGACCAGCTGCCACCAGTTCTCTCTCCAGAGCTGCCAGAAGTAATCACTATCTCTTTTTTGAACCGACCTCTAATTCTCCAGGATTCCAACTAGTTCTAACAAGACCTTCGACTATCATATGCCATAGGGGCTCCTAGTGGTAATTTTGTAAGGATTAGGTAGTTACCTGTAATAAATGTCTTGTACTTTGAATTAAGCTCTGTATCAGCTAAATTTCTCATTGACATGTATGACTTGCGAAGATATAATCTCGTCTTTAGAAAGGTACAAATAAAATCTGCACCGGAAAAGCGTTAGGAACCTCTTTCGTGGTAGTACGTTACTAGATATCTTGCTAGGAACAGTTTGAGGTATTATACCTAGGTATTTGTTCTCCTGATTTATGGTTCAGGTTTCTACATACCGCATATACCAATCCCTTGTGAGGTAGCCAAATTTAATATTCCAAAAAAGGAGTCTTCAATAAATCTACGTAATAACCTTTCATAGCCACCGTATTAGCAAGAGTAGATATCTAGAAATGTTACCTATTCTTGTCGCAAGACCGACCCAAGGAACTAAAAAATAAAAACGTTGCTGCACAAGGAGCTATGATTACTCCTCGCTGGATAATACAGTGTATATACATCAACTTTCCTTTGTTAGGTACCCTTTCAAGGCTAGCTACTATGTAGTAAGCCTCTCACTAGTAACGTTCATGCTATCACAGTTCCTTCCTAAGCTGACCTATACCCCCCAGCTACCTACCTAGATTTTCAGCTTCTAAAGCTATTCGTAGAGGGGACTTCGGACAATTATCATGTTTACAGAGCATCTACCTCAGCGATAAGGAAAAATAACCTCGTCTCCTTAGGCACCTGATAGATATCATAGATAGCTTACAACCATGCCCTTTAAACACCAACGGGAACAATACTAGTGTCCAATTGGCCTGTAACGCTTCCTCATGCATCTCGCACTGCGCTCTAATTAGGGAAACGGGTAGCGACTGCTACATTTCCGAAAGTTAGCCGATATGCTGAATATTGGTACAGTTCTGACCACTTGAAATATCCTTGCCTTTGAAAGAATTTGGTATACTTACTTGCTAGGGAAATATCTCTCGTTAGGTGAGATGCCACATACAGAATGAGGTATTGTCGCAATGGCTGACCATCTTCCTATTTAAAGCGCAGTGCCAGAGGCACGAGGGTGTTACAAGCCAGTGCTAGTAGCTGAAAGGAAGCGGCAACAGTGTTACAAAACGAGCTCTCAACTATTCGTACTAAAGGAGCGTAGCATGCATACAAGAAATTCCCCTTTCCCGCTCTACTCTAAGTCGGATCGTCTATCAGCACAGAGATCCACATAAACTAGCCATGAAGGAGGCCAATCAAATTTAGGTAAGTACCTAGTAGGTACCTACTTGACTTGTTGCAACAGTAGGTACTTAGCATGTCTTGAGAATGGCGTCAACGAAAATTTTAGTTTTAGTATAGGTACCTTTTCAGATATACGTGAACACCTAGTTACCCTTAATCTTGTTATTAAATTGCTGCCCCTGAAGATTGTTAGTGCCCCGCTTGCCACCGTTTAAATATCAGGTAGAGGAATTCTTACATGAAGCTATTCGCGATTGATATCCATAATTATTTTATCTTCTTGCAAGACCGACCTCCTCGAGATGAGTTGGTGTAGACCGCTGTGCGTTTAGATGGTCCTCTCTAAGCTGGCCGTTAATGACCCATTGTGATTTCCTGACGCTATCATGGCTTTACGCAGGTCGATGTCTGATCTCACAGGGTCATTCGTTAGCTCTGGCGACACTCTTTTCTAGGAGAGGTTATAGATAGAATAGGCTCCGACGTCTAGTCTAGTCTAGAAATTATTGCCTACCTAAGGTATCTTTGATAGGTAGCTAATATTGACGTGGATCTCAAGCACAGATTACACGATTTCTAAGGTTAGTATCACGATGTAAACCTAAGAGCAAGGAAAAGACTCCATTGTTGCGCGGGGAGCTCTAAGCTACCTTGCCCTAGGAGACACGGTATATTTTATCTATCTGAGTGCCTATGTATGCTCTATCAAGGAACTCCTTCATGGGCCGATTCTAGCCCTGTGGCTGCTGTCACTATCACAGAATCTTCATGAAAGGCTGGGCAGTTAGGTAATTCATAGCGGAGTGGCATTGAATAAAATTTATTTTAGAAGGGGTAGTTGGTCACCTTCAAATGGCGGTACTTAAGGTACTTACGAGAGTTAAGAGAGCTGGTGGAATACAAGATTTTTATGAGAAGGCGACAAGGAATAGACGAGATACAGTAAATGTATTTGGAAAAGCTTGCAAGAGATACTCTATTTCTGATCGGAGTGGAGCGGCTCTTGTCTCCGTGAGGTCTGTGTTTGGGAATGATTCTTCCCATATCTGTAGGTAGGTACCTATAGATATATTGGCCGGGTCTATCATGGTAGTAAATGAAGTATGATCCCGATGATTGAGGATTATCGCCGGTGGCGCCCACCATCGGGCTTCGTCGGCAATAGTTGCACGAACGGGTGATCCCTGCGCAGAAAATGTGAACTGGGAAGAACTGTCTCTCGTGAGAGGCTGAAGTTCTCCTTTCGGTTAGACCAGCGCAACAGCCACCGACCCAATGCCGGGTCCCCGGGGAAGCCCTCGCGCGCACAGTCTACCGTGCGTGCCGCGTAACGCCTCTGGGTGGTGGCCTCTTACCAATGACGTCTCCCTATCACATCACATCCGCTAGCGTACGAAGGGACGGGATCCCGAGGGCGCGGCACTGGAAAATGAGGGCTTAATCTGATTTAACGATATGAGTCATATGGGGGGACACCGCATCTGCCGGAATTCCTATTTATGGAATTTATGGAGGTCGCCGAGATAAATGGCGCGAGACGCCCGGACCCGGATGGGGTCGATGGTAGCTGAGTTTTTTATCTATTGACAGATTGGGCAGGTATGTTAATGTATCTTAATGCGGATCGCCTAATGATATGAATTAAGAGATATTTGGAGCTGAAAGGGCAGATGAAGAACTTGTAGACAGGCCCACATAAGTACCTATAGATCGTACTGGTGCACTTGTGTCCTAGGCACGTATATACGTGTGTAAGTGTATGTACTTAGGCCAGGCTGCTGGTGTACATGGCGAGTACGAGATTGTCGAGTGATGACATCTGAAACCGATATCATATCAGACCTGCCCGTCCCCGGAATAGCGGTGGAGAGCTTGTGGACGGTGGGCTGGACGGGTGTCACTACGTCACAATTGTTGAACAATCATGCGTGATTCAAATCTGTTGTTTTGAACGGCAGGTCTGGCATATGCACGACTGATTCCTTCTCGTGTTACGGTTGCACATGCAAGCACTAGATGGGCGGGTATTCTTAGGATTCCTGTAAGGAACCAGGGGGATTGGGACGATGTTTCGAGATTCCTGCAGTCATCACAAATTGAGGGAGCACGGGACTATTTGTGTGAATGCCTAGAGGTTGGGAATCTTCGCCCCGACGAGCTGGTATCGGGACCGTCGGGTACGCATTGAAGATGCGATTTGCTTTCCGGGTGCCGTTCCTGCGTCGGCAGGTAGTGAAGCACAGCACTAAAGCGCATGCAGCCCTGCCTGTCAGATTCGCTGGGCTAGCTGATAACAGGCATAGCTTGGGTGGCGATAGCAGCAGAAGACGGGTTGTAATTCTAAAATACTCCGAAACCCCAGAAGTACCGGATATTGGGACGCTAAATAAGCACGCTTGGACTATTTCCATGAACATCTGCTTTGCGAAACTTCATCTTACAGATCTCAACGCGAGGTTTACGCGGCGGCGAGCAGTCTGGATTCTTGGCGCGAGCTTTGCTGGACTGCAACTTGTCCCTTTAGTGGCTGGGTCGAAGTAGATTGGCAGATCAGGTTGCTCGAGCTGAAAAGAATCAGGATTCAGGAATTGATAAACTGGTAATAGCATGTCTAGTCTTCTCTAGCCTTGAACGGAAGCGGAAAGAGAAATGACGATATCTTACATTAGACATCTGTATGTACGCATCGCCCACAGCGGAACTTCATCATGTGAGAGAAGTGATTATGTGAACAACAAACTATTTTGGTGTAACTTGCGATTGGCGGCATAAATCCTTGTCGCTTATCACGAACTTGATCGTCCCTCCTTTCAGATGATCGTGGGTCCGGCAACCGATTGCAACGCAAATTTGGGACGGGGCAAGCGAACGTACGGTTAAAAATGATTTGACAGCCTGACAAGCTTGACGCTCGGTCCTCGTCGAGCCTGATTCTGGACTTCGACTTGGCACAAACCTAGATCATAACATAGAAATAGATTTCCACGTGTTTGATTTGTTAGCCGCATTTGAATGATTCGATGTGATATTTGATCAATTCAATATCAAAGTTAGTAGCATGAAGCTGAATAAGTCAGAATTAAGTCAGATGTCTCATAAGCCCGCGACCTAGTAGTTAATAGCGCGGGTATGAAATTCAACCCCGCAAAAACGATCCATGTTGGCGTGGAATGGTTGACTGCGAACCTGGGTTAAGTAATTCTAGGTTGCTAGGTACATAAGCTTGGCTGAGATAGGCTCTTCTTGACTTTTCCGGACGTGGTATGGATGCGTCATGTAGCCGTGTGTAGAGTAGTGTAGAGTAGAGTATCGGGGTTAAAAGCCACCGTAGCTACTGTCGGGCGAGATCTTCGGGCGATGCTTGTTATTGCATGACGATGGGTAACGGGCTTGCGTATGAAATACGGTGGCGGTGGAAGCAAGATTCGATTCGACACTATCCCACAGTTCCGCAAGCCCACATACCCACTGCAAATCATGAGTTGATAGTAATAATATAACGCAGTAGAGCACTACTGTTGAAGGAGGGTGGTGAGTGAGAGTAAGTGTTTCATCAGCCCATAATCCATCAAGCGGATGTTGGCTGAACACAACACGTTTCTCCTTTCCTAATGCCTTCCAGTCGTGTGTCATGGTCTTGTACTCGACTTCTGTGACGTCTTTAAGCGCCCGTCTAATGACAAATGAAAATAAGGATACGAATTGGGTTGAAACAAAACAAGAGACAGCTGCAGGCGGCCTTGTTTTCAAGATGGAAAATTGGAAAATGCAACTCTCCTACTCGCTTGAGATCCTGCATTCTCTCGCCACCTCATGCACGACATGTTTCTAATCGAATGTCTGAATCTGATTCGTACAGAGACGGGAAATTCGTTTCGAGCAGAGACTCTTTGACTCTTCTAGAACAGCTTTTTTGGTAATATATGATATTCATTTTCGTACGCGCTGCGTGTTCGCTTGACGAGGCGCATTATCTCGATAACTTGCAGATTTTGAGTTACTGTACATACAGACGCCAAGTAACGATGAACATTTTGAGAAGGAGAAGAATAAAAATAATATTTTGGAGACTTTGGGTCTTGTACTCGGAGACTTCCACTTGCGCCGGTAATGCTCGGTCGTGGGTCCCCTCTTAGTTCCCTCCTACCCCTGACTCCCCCCTGTCAGACAAAGCCTTTATTGGCTGAAGGATTAGGGTGGTTCCTGGATAACTGGAGAATGACTGGAGAATGATAAGAGGGAAGTTCGCAGGGCTTACCTTTTTAGACTTAGCCTAACGATTTCCGAAGAACACTAGTCTAAGTATAGTAATGGTTCTCTTCAGCTGTACTACCTGTGTATGGATGTATGGATCTTATTCTTGAAACCTACCACAGTATGAATCTTTCATTTATTTACTGGCTAGGTAATTATTCCATCATACCATTTATTTCAGTTTCGGAAGCGCAAAGAAACAAAAGTCTCGGTTCACCCATTTTGACCTCGCTAATAGTTCATATATGCTAGGTACGTAAAGTATGCATCATCTACTGTTACTGTATGTAGGCAAGTAAACAACTTTCGGTGAGGCCGAGTTGTTAAAAGTTCATTCTGGCATCTATCGGACTTATCTTGCTTCTCATGGTTCTCACCTGGGCATGCTTCTGCTCTCATACATCACGCTCGTGGTTTTCATAAATCTCGTGGCTCTTATGCTTCTTCCTTTGGACCTTGCTTTATGTTTCATACATATCAATCCTGTGCTTAAGAGCTTTGTCGATCATCACGAGGTGTTTCATGAAATAAATGCGCTCCTTACTTAAGCTGCCAATGACGACCCGCACAAGCCACGCACACCCGCTGCACAACCTTACTCAGTATGTACAATAACACAGACGTCCCCCATCCAATTGACATGGCATCCTAGCTCTCGTATGCCAGGAACTGCGGCTCTTGCAATCCGCATGTGACGACAGTGGGCGTCGGCGGTCCTAGGCGGTCCAGACGGATTGACAATGGAGGTGGCTGGTTCTTCTACGCGGTTTCGAGAAAATGTCAGGATCGCATCATGATCTATCATCGGTCGCTTCCAAGGCATATAGGACGCTGCTAGGACTATATGGCTTCATTATCAGAGATGTTATGAACAAGGTTACTGGTAAAGAGCGACGAGCTCGTGTACACTTGTCATTTTTAACATTTGTACATTCAAATTACATACATATGTACATGCTAGTGCATACAGGAACCTTTACAAGCGCGGAGTATATTACTCGATGTAGTTTAAGCGAAAACGAATTACGATAAACGATGAAAAAGACGATGAAAAAGGCACGCTAAAATGTAACTGTTCCGATCCCCCACCTTCTATTCCCACTCAAATCTTTTAGTGTGTACATCAACCATGACCGCCAACCTTGGCCCTTGAACCTTAGGAAGTTCCTCCCATAAGAGATTTGAAGAGCAAGAACATCAGTCTGAAGCTCCAGTTCTTAACATCCATCAAATAAACTACCACGCAATAATAAAATAGCATTTTTTTTTTGTTACTATGACCACCTACTGTGACTATGTGACGGCTAGACCGCCAATCCAAGACCCCGGCACTTACTGGCATTGACCATTAACCATCAACCATTGACACCATTGATATGCGCACATACGGTACGGTACACACCATCATCTCAATAATTGATGACCTTCATTGGCCAAGAGAAGAAAAGAAGGGAGATGGAATAAAAGTGAAATAAGAAAAAAAAAGGGACAGGTCGACTTTTACAACTTTACCTTACCCTGTTTTCCTGACTTGCATCTCGTCCCATTTTCTTTCCCATTTCTTTCTTACGTGGATTATGACGAATAGATTGACAGCAGTCATCCCTTTCCTGTTCCTTTGATTCCGAATTGGTAATTGCTTCTTTTTTTGCTTATTTGGGTGTTTTTTTCTTCTCTCAATTCAGTTTTCATAAATCAATTTATTGGAATTCATTTCTACCTATTCCCTATGTCATTAATCATTGCACATTGAATAATTGGTGAATTCCTCTACAACACAGTCAGGAACTCTTACATATCTCCTTGGTGACGATACTACTTTCAGAACTATATCTTGTATCTTGACTTGACATCTTAACAACAGCCGCCTCTTTACGGCAATTATATCGTTATTCAACTAATGACCCCACACTTCGTCGACTCGCTTCCGGTTTAATCGATAGCGTTGAAGCATCTATTCTGTTTTTGTACATACAGCCGAGTATCCAACCGGATTTGATTTTATCTGTAGTAGCATACAGGCATAGTACGCAGTACATATCATTTTTTTTCTATCACGGTGGCACCTACTGCTACCTAGACGTACCTTGACTTAGCTACATCCAAATCGCTACGTCGCTACTACGGTGCTACAACGCTGCACACATTCAGTGCTGCTGCTGCCGCTGCAGCACTCAAGCACTTAATTCACCTACCACAAACTTCGTCGATACAGTTCTACGCTACTACTATTCAGGCCAAACCCCAAACTCCTTCATCCTAGCATCCCGCAAAATATCTAAACGACTCATCTTTTTTTTTTGTCTTTCCCTCCCCTTTCTCGTACACCACACCCAAACTACACAATACACACCCACACCCGCATCTCACACATCACACACCCATACCCATACTAGAGAACCCATACCCAATAATCTATACCCCCCGACCGAACACACACAAGCCTTGCGCCCTGTCGCAGTTTTGAGGTCCAGTCCGCAATCTAAATCTTCTTGAGCGCCGAACCCCTCTCGTCTCTGCCTCTGCCTTCGCCTTCTTCGTCTTAGTCAATTAAGCCGATTTCCAATCAATTCTCGTGCAACCTCTTAGCACGACCTATTGTGCCTCTCTTGCTCTTTTTGGGGGTCTTATGTCTTGACGAAGTTTCCATATCCGTGTGTGCGACTTAGACTTAATTCTCTACCAATTTCCCATTCATCTGCCACCAATTCTGCGGCTACTTCTGTCGCAGCGCAACGAAGCGCAGCCCTCTCGTCGCCCGCCTAGGCGGCCTTATGTTGTCCAACCGTCCAACCTTCATTTACAGCCCGAGCGAACATTAACGATAATCGAAAATAAAAAACAAGACACGATCGGATCCTGCGTAATTGGTCACAGACTATCCGGTGTTTGATCTTTAGTCGCGACAGATTCACGGCTACTAATTAAACGTATTTCCACCCTGTGCCCACTCTGTTGACCGATTAAAACACCACCACCCAAAAACGCCTTTTTTGTCTCCCTTGCGGGTAGATTCCGAGTCAGACAAACCTCATTCAGCAATCGACGGATCTAAACCTTTCCGGTTTAACCCACGTCGACACTGGCGCTCGCTGGCCCGTGGTGCCGACCTCAATTGAATCCGATTCGAAAACAAATCAATTCGGATATACATCGATAATATACATCTACCCGTTACGAACCTGCACGACGCCAGCCGACGAGACGATTTCCTCTTTTTACTACCCCGACTTCTTTTGTCATCGCTTCATGTGAAATATATAATTACCCAGCCGAGACTCGATAGACCACATACACTAGGCGATTTCGGTTCGATACGGGTCAATTCAATTGCGCAATACAAGATTGTCTTGGTTTTGTAATGATCGCAATTCGTTCTCGCGCTTAACTCGCTATTCTAGTGCTGTTAACAAATCCAACGAGCCACACGAGCCACTGTTGGAACCACGGTACGAATAGATATAGTAAACCACACTCGAAACATGTCAGTCATGTTACAAACACCTTCTAGGGCATCGACAGCCTCGTCTTCCTCATTCCAACCGATTTCTCGCCAGAACACCATGTCTTCCTACGAGGGCTCGCGCTCTGCGCGCCAGTCTAAGCGATACTCGATGTCGGCTTTGTACCTTTCTATGTCAGCGAACGAATCGGATCTCGAAATAGAAGATGACTTGGCAAAAGGTAAGGAGTTCACTATGGACGGACCTTATTGTAGGATGGAAAGGGGCTAATTAGGCGGTGAACTACAGCCCAGAAGGTATTGCGCGAGTTAAAATCCAAAATCTCCTCACAATCAAAGAAGAACTTCGTCCTTGAAAAAGACGTTCGATATCTCGATTCCCGAATCGCTCTATTAATTCAAAACCGGATGGCTCTAGAAGAGGTTTGTTGGCTTTCCTACCTACCTGCCATATATAATTAACCCGATCATTAGCAAAACGAAGTTGCGAGCCATCTCGAAGACGCGACCGATCTGTTGGAGGGCGCGTTTCCCAACGATGACAAGACACAGAAATATGGCAATCTTCTGTTCCTGTTGCAGTCCGAACCTAGACACATCGCCCACCTCTGTAGGCTAGTGTCTATGTCTGAGATTGACTCCCTGCTGCAGACCGTTATGTTCACTATTTACGGTAATCAATATGAAAGTCGTGAAGAGCATCTGCTCTTGACTATGTTTCAAGTATGGTTTCTTCCATTAATATACAACGGAGGCTTTGTTAACTTTGTTTAGTCCGTCCTAACCTATCAATTCGATACGACGCCGGAATATTCTTCCCTTCTCCGAGCAAACACGCCGGTTTCTCGTATGATGACTACCTACACTAGACGTGGACCCGGGCAGAGCTTCTTGCGAACAGTCCTGGCACAAAGAATCAACAGCTTGATCGAATTGACGGACCTCGACCTCGAGATCAATCCCTTGAAAGTCTACGAGCGCATGTGCCAGCAAATAGAAGAGGATACCGGTAGTCTGCCACCTAGTCTTCCTAGGGGCATCACGGGAGAGCAGGCCGCCGAAAATCCTCAAGTGCAGGCTATCATCGAGCCTCGTTTGACAATGTTAACGGAAATTGCCAACGGTTTCTTAACCACGATTATTGAGGGACTCGAGGAGGCTCCGTATGGTATTCGATGGATATGCAAGCAGATTCGAAGTTTGACGAAGCGAAAGTACCCCGACGCGAATGACCAGGTCATCTGCACCCTGATTGGCGGCTTCTTCTTCCTTCGTTTTATTAATCCCGCCATCGTCACGCCCAAATCGTATATGCTCATCGACGGCGTGCCTTCTGAAAGACCCCGGCGTACACTTACACTCGTCGCGAAGATGTTGCAGAATCTGGCTAACAAACCATCGTATGCCAAAGAACCATACATGGCCAAGTTACAGCCGTTTATCCAACAGAATAAGGACCGTGTCAACAAGTTTATGCTTGACCTTTGCGAGGTTCAGGATTTCTACGAGAGTCTCGAGATGGACAACTACGTCGCGCTTTCCAAGAAGGACCTCGAACTTTCTATCACGCTCAATGAGATATACGCCATGCATGCACTAATTGAGAAGCATAGCGCGGAACTTTGTAAGGACGAGACCGCTCACTTGTCTCAAATCATAAACGAGCTGGGGCACGCACCTGCGCAAGTTCCTCGGAAAGAAAACAGAGCTATCAATCTTCCCTTATTTAGTCGATGGGAGACCGCCATTGATGATTTAACAGCAGCTCTAGATATTACCCAGGAAGAAGTCTACTTCATGGAGGCCAAATCCATCTTCGTACAGGTAATGCGATCAATCCCCGCGAACAGTTCGGTTGCTCGACGCCCGTTACGTCTAGAGAGAATTGCCGATGCTGCGGCTACATCGAGAAATGACGCAGTCATGGTTCGAAAAGGCATCCGAGCCATGGAATTGCTTAGCCAGCTCCAGGAGATGAAAGTCATCGATAAGTCCGACCAATTTAGTCTCCTGAGGGACGAAGTCGAACAAGAGTTGCAACATTTGGGTTCTTTGAAAGATGGAGTCATTGCGGAGACCGCTAAGCTCGAAGAGGTATATAAGACAATCAGGGACCACAACTCGTATCTCGTCGGCCAATTAGAGACGTACAAGAGTTATCTCCACAACGTGCGAAGCCAGTCTGAAGGCACGAGGCGGAAACAGCAGAAACAACAAGTTCTTGGCCCGTACAAATTTACCCACCAGCAACTGGAAAAGGAGGGTGTCATTCAGAAGAGCAATGTCCCTGATAACAGAAGGGCCAACATCTACTTTAATTTCACCAGTCCTTTGCCGGGAACTTTCGTGATTTCACTGCATTATAAGGGTAAGTTTCGCAGAACCCGTTTCAGAATATCCTTGCCCAGGCTAATTTGTGTATAGGGCGGAACCGTGGGCTGCTAGAGCTCGATCTTAAGCTCGACGATCTACTAGAAATGCAGAAGGATAACCAAGACGACCTTGACCTCGAATACGTACAGTTCAACGTCACGAAGGTATTGGCCTTGTTAAACAAGCGCTTTGCCCGAAAGAAAGGCTGGTGATCCGAAGTGACCAGCATTTAGGAAATTATTTACCAAGCAGCAACTTGCACCACGTTTGTTTCGAGGACCTTGCACGGCGTTCACGGCTGATTACGACTTGATACCATTTTCTTTTGCTATACCAGAGTGTTACACTCATTTCAGATGAAATTTGCGTCCTTCGGTGCTTTTTGGCTGCGCACTATCCGGTGCTCTCGGCACCAATTACACAAGACCTAATACCGGTGGAGCCATTTATGACGATAAGGAAATGGCCAACCTTGCTATACTGGAATCGATCACATCATTCAATAAGTTAGACAGGCGACCTCGAATTGGGGTTTCATGGCTTCGTATACGAATTACCATTTTTGGGGACGTTTGCCACCACTACTATTGCATATACTATTTTCCCAAATCCGCTTCGTGTTGCGCATGTTGTTAGGTGGTCTAGCCAATTGGTGTTGCCAAAATGACGCGTATTGGCTTTTGTTTTGGGGATTGTAAGGGACGGCAGAAGGGTCTCGTGATTCTGACGATACAGTTTCATTGGCGTCTAGTAAGGGGAAGTGATGAAGGGCGTTTATATCTAGGTTGTCGAATGTTCGTCGAAAGGCGAGAGGGTCTGAATGGGTATCCAGCTGGAGGGTTTTCCCGTTAGTCTATTACTTGGCTGTTGTTACTTCGGCTGGTCCGGCGGCTTTGTCATGCTATTTCAGAAGTCTTCATTTTCCTCGAGCTTCTGTGCAGGGAATGGGGGAAAGTCATGTAGCATTTAGTGCAGGAGGTATACATATATGAATCAAGAGAGCCTTAACGTCAAGTTTGGCTGATAGGGGAAGCCGGCGGGTATCGAAACTGTCTTGCATTGTTTAATTGTGACTTGCAAGGAAATGGCAACAATACTGATCAAGACGGCAGGTATTGTGGTGGTGTCTTTCGCAGGCATTCTTTCATTACTATTCATGTAAGAACAAATTCATCGTATTTCAGCCTCTTAACCTTTCACCAGGTACAACGCAAAGGCTCAGGAAACGGGGACCAGCAGCCTATCGATATCAGGACCCCAGCCACTTCCTACAGCCTCGAAGACAATCTCATTATCGCTCCCAGACTTCAAATCCACATTCAAGGTGCTGCTCGACACGCTACTCCCAGTCGGCAAAAACGCCAGCTTCTGCGCCGCACCCCCGTTTACGCGGACATTGGCGTATCGCGGAGAGCTATCGCCATTTACGTACCGCACCCGCACCGTCGTCCGCGCCGCCGCGTCGCTCTTCACACCACTAAATGTCACGGTGCCCGCGTCTGGTCCTCCTACGTAACCGGCCGCCGTGCCGCCCGAACACGCGCTGCAAGATACATTGCGGGCTGCTCCACCGTAAGTCGCGGCTTCGCCTTCATACGCGCTCTCTGCGGGTTTAGCTACGCTGGCGGACGCGGACGTCGTGTTTAGATTCGGGACCCATGATTCCGCGTTCGCCATCGTGACTGTGGTCCCGGAGATCGTCAGGGGCAGCCACACGTACGTCGAGGCCATCAGGTTGCTGCTAACCCAGCGGTCGCCGAGGTAGATGGCTGCGTTCGGGCCGACAGGGAGCACGTAGTTCGTCTGCGAGGTGTACGTCTTGCTGCCCACGTCCGCAAACGTCTTCCAGGCTGACCAGCCGGAGGTTAGGGATGTGGATGTGCTATATACGTTGTCGTTCGGGTCCCAGCCTGTCAGGTGCGAGCCGAACATGTAGTACACGCCGTCTTGCTTTAGCAGAGCAGGGGCTTCGATGCTGTCGCTCCAGAGGTAGGTGGCGGAGTCTACGGTCAGGTAGTCCGCGGACAGCTTGTCGATGCGTAGGCCGTTTTGTCGGTCCTCGGTTAGCAGGTACCCCGTGCCGTCGTCGTCTTGGAAGAGCCCCATGTCCCGGGATTGGTGGCTGAGGGGTTGGAAGGAGCCCACGTAGTCGTACTTTCCGCACACGGTGTCGCCCGTCGCGACACCGACTTTGGCTTCTCCGTAGGACGAGCTGTCGATGTGCATGTACAGCACGTACTTCTTCGTCGATGCATTGTACAGCACCTTAGGGCGCTCGACGACACGGCTGGGACCGAGATCCCCGGAGCTGGTGCGGCTGAGGAGCGCCCCGACGTACGTCCATTCCACGAGGTCGGGCGAGGAGTAGCAGTTCACGTTCTGGAAGGCGCTGCCGTTGGTCTTGTCCTCGCCGATCAGGTAGTACAGATCGTCTACCTGGATCACGCCTGCTCCGTGGGCTTGCAGGTGTTCGCCGTTAGACTAGTAACGTGGGGGCGTCAGCGGTGATGTGCGCGATTGGTTAGATTAGGGGGTGGTGTTGGGGTAGAAAGGGGGGCGAGGAACAGGGGTTGGGGGAATAGGGGCTATTGCCGGGTAAGCTCCGTCGGACTTAAGCCCGTTCGGTAGGTGATAGTTGATGACTAAGCTGGCTGCGTAAGGAGGGTAACCCACTGCTGTCCAGGTGCCCCCAGGCACAACCTGCAAACTTGCACTCGCTAGCGGCGAAAGTGCCGCGAAAAGTGCTACTTGAAGCGAACGCATCTTAAAAAAGTTTCAATAGTCGAATGCGTCTAGACTGAGCTTCGCATGCGGGATCGACATGCAATCGATTGAATGCGCGACGTCCTCCTGCAGCTGCTGCGAGCATGCTCGTTCATATAAGGACAGGAGGGCCAGGGGTAGAGCTCGATCCCGCGGTGGGGAGGGCAATATGGATATCCGGATTGCTGGGGTAAGATCTCCCGCCGGCATTGATTGCAATCAATACGAAGTTCGAGTTCGAGTTCGAGACCCGAGTCCGACGAAGCGCGCCAAAGACGGCTCGCGCCTCACCTGCATGCGGGCGGGTGACTGGATTGGGGTCGGGTCCACGCCCGCTTTAGTTTCTCCTTCGAGAGATTAAGGGCAATGCTACGTAAAGGGCTTTGGTGTCTTTGACAAACTATTCTTGGTACTTTACTAGTGTGGTTCTACAGGTCTGCCAATACCTCAGTTTTAGTAGTACCGTTGTGAGAGCTACCTATGGCGGCTACAGAGACGGCTAAAGTCGAGCTTCGACATCGCCCATATCCTTTCATCTCGTATGTTACGTTAGCGGGGCTCTGCAAGCACCAGTCAATCAAGAAACCGGAATGCCAAGACGTAGCACTCGAGAAATAGTCTTGGTCACGCTTTTTGTGGATTTGGGTAGCATGTTGTTTAGAAACTCCACCAATGTAAATACGCATGACATCTCTTAGCTTTGAATGTCTCAAAAACATCTTATAAGACGCGAACTGCTAAAGAAATAATCCGGAGCTAAGTCATGTGCCTTGGAAACTAGTATGTGGCACGCATGAACTCATACAATTTTTCACTAGTACCAGGTAAGTAGGTACGACGTCCAATGATTCATATCCTTGGAACCGTATTCGGCAATGAAATATACGTAAGATATGATACTCAGAGTGTGGTTTTGTTGCGAGATGACTTTCACCTCATATGAATACTCATACGCGACCCTCAATCAACGTTTCGTGACGGCATATACACCTCAGGGGTGTCACGATGCAAACCAAGAAGCATGGAAAAGACTTCATTGTTGCACGAGGAGCTCTAAGCTACTTCGTGTCAGGAGACCTGCTATATACAGAAGGATCTCTTTGTCTATCTAAGAACTACCAAAGTAGTGAGGGATGCTGCTAGGGAACCCATCTACAGGTCTATCCCAGCTCATGGGAATCTTCGTAGAAGGCTTGACAAGGGGCGTAAATAAGCGCTTTACGTAATTAACATTAGGTGAGGGTGTCTCAAGCGAGGAGTAAAGATGCATGTCGACCAAGTCACCGTATTAGATATATTGCGCCGAGTTTCTAAGAGTTAAAGTGTGGTAAGAAGGTTTCTCGCTTGAGTCATCTATGACTTTAAGACTATCTCATGTCTTAGCATTCAAAGGCAGTAGTTATTAAGGTGTCGATACAGACGGAAAAAGAAAAGGTTGTTGCTTTGGAACTCACTATAAATGAGGAAATTTGTACTTAGGCAAGACTAAACATAGGTAATTCGTTAACCCGGGAATTTATTTTTCATCTTGTGATAGCGATGAATAGGTAGGTAAGTAGAAAATATCGCTAACAATGTCACTCCTTTTGACACTTCGTCAGAAAACCATACATTATTGGCAGAACAGACTGTGTGGACGAGTGAACCAACATGGAATAGTATCCAATACTCAGGATGAGACGTGTATTCCATTTTAGTTACTAATTGAGTGATTCGATGGCCCTCCCATTCGTCTGATATGTCCTATTTTCGCTTAATAAAGATGGTCAGGAGCACGTCGCGTATTGTTGTTTGATTAGTGCAATCATCCAAACTTAGAGAAGTACCACCCATTATGACGAGATCATGACTAGAATTTGTTTGTTACGAAGTCTATTACAAACAATCAAACTGCCAGAAATAAAATCCTCAACCATTCGTAAACTCTATGTCTCGATTCTAAAAAAAGATCTTAGTAACTCTACCGGTATCTATAGACTACAGCATAAGACACCAAGCCTTCTCTCACGAAATGTCTGAGATTACCGCCCGAGGTTGAAGATGCTCACTATGCCAGTATTCGTATACAATATCTGTTGCTTCCTCTTCGCCATAAGCCTTCTTTCAGTTGGGTTGCGCCTTTACTGCAGAAAATTGACGAAAGCGGGCTTAGGTTGGGATGATGGACTCGTTGTGGTCTCGGCAGCTATAGTAGTTGCACAATTTGTGCTATCGATATATTGTAGGTCTTTCATAAAGTTGATTTAGACACTTGTTTCAAAATATACCTATCTAACAAAACTTCCTCGTAGTATGGACCCCAGGATGGACTCGGGATTCATTGCGCGAGCTAGGCTACGGTAGCCGCACTGTCCTATGTGTCAGTAATAGTCAGAGTTATCCGAAATCATCAAAATATTATACTAGGTACTTACCAAGCATTTGCTAATCAACGTCAGTAGCTTCTTCTATTATTCGAACTTCTGCACTTAACATCGATGTGTCTCGCGAAACTCAGCGCATTGTGTCTCTACGCGCGAATATTCATCCAAGATAAATTTCGGCTAGCATGTAAATTCGCCGGGGCTACGGTCCTCCTGATATATG
The DNA here is from genome assembly GCA_022496965.1 of Annulohypoxylon nitens. Classification (NCBI taxonomy): domain Eukaryota; kingdom Fungi; phylum Ascomycota; class Sordariomycetes; order Xylariales; family Hypoxylaceae; genus Annulohypoxylon; species Annulohypoxylon nitens. Next base: position 77,522 of record MU386655.1, on the reverse strand, counting down.
TATCAATATTCATACAAATCATGACCGTCTCGGATATCGCAATAGCCCTTTGGCAAGATCCGATCGTCAAAGGTCCAGACAACATGAAAGTGGTTGATACCACGATTTCTGTCCTGAACATCGTGGGCAACCTGGCCATCCTTTTCATACCAATCTTTCCTATATGGAAATTGCAGATGAAAGTTAAAACCAAAATCAATTTGACAATCCTGTTCTGTCTTGGTATTTGGTAAGTTATGTGGATGGTCAAGATGGATGGCTGATGCCAAAGGCTAACATGGATAAATAGTGTCGTCGTGGTCTCCTGCGTTCGTCTGTCCTTCGTGGTACGACAGAATTACGACACCGATACTCTTTTAGCTTACGGCAGTCGCGATATGCAACTTAACGTTCTTGAGCCCGAACTAGCCATCCTCTGCCTATGCCTTCCTGTCTTACGTCCTATTTGTTCGAAATTAGTTGATAAACTCAAGGCCGGTAAGAAGCAGCCCCGTGTCAACGGGAAGTCGAGTATTGTGGTCTCTTCTAGTCAAGATAATGACAAGAATCCAAGTATTGCGAGTTGGAAGGAAGTCATAGCGGGGGATAGCTCAAAGTATGACGTTTATATCCACGGAGGAGCCTCAAACCCGCCGGCAACCAAGCCAAGCCAGTCCCCGTATAGACAGAAGATACAACCTCGGTTCGCTATCAGTCCTCAGAGGCTGCCCAAACTACCAGAGGCCTCTGATATCAAAGTAGATAAGTCTTGGAGTGTTTCTTATGAGTCGGCTTCTCTTATGCGTTGAGAAGTTCCGGAAGAACCAGGGCACTCGAACAGTCTATCGTCGAGTTGGGTTACCTTGCTGCGATTACTTGAACTAGATAATGAACTATGTTTAACTTGTGGGGAAGCCATTAAGTAGGTAGGCACGGAACTTACTACTAGGTGTATTATTGATACAATATCCGTTCTAGAAAATTCCCTCGCTTCTTCTCAAGTGACGTTATCTTATATATAAGATATATATTGATGGATGCACATTACGAAGCCATGCGCCGTAGGAACTAAGTTTAGCATTTTAGCTCTCATCCGCCGGAGCTTTGGCTATTGCGAGTTTGATCTACCGAATGTGTGGTCGGATCGGGGCTCGGCCGGTACAGGGTCGAATCTACCAGGGCATTTGCGTAAGCAGAAATAGATATTGGATACGCAGAAGTGGATGCTCATTTATTCAAAAGGACAAATGCCATCTCGCATCCACAGCTCAAATGGAGCCGGGCTAGTATTGGATGCCGTAACAGAAGTGTTTTAGGTACCTCCGCCGGCCGTTTAACTATTCCGGTCTAGACACGGGCGCCAGTCAAAAATAAGCTAAGGGAGGATCGTAATAGATCGGCCGCTACTCAAAGTTCATACCTTGTTTACTCATCAAAGCCTCATCGGCTAAGCCGACTAATCTCCGCGTTGCCTGTGGGTTCTTTACCAATAAGATCGGCATCAATTTTGGCGTTCGGAGAAAAGAAAGTTGGATCTACGGAGTTAGATCAATATGACGAAGACCCGGAGCTGTGTCCATAAACCGATATAGGAAAGTTGATTCACGTGAGAGGTATTCTTGTGGTCTTGTCAGTCAAACTACAATTGCGTCTCCAGGACCCGGAAGCTTCCATAGACCGCAAAGGAAATATAATGCTGCGTGCTGCTTCATGAAAGGGAAAGTAGCTTAATTAAACTAAGACCTAGGTGCCTCTTCAGTGGTGGCGAATCTCTGACAACTGATCTTCTTGTTTCGGATCTCCTGAATGGTCTTCCGACACGAGTTCGGGATGTTTCTAGACATACCGAACTTAATAAGTGGTGTTATTGTAGGGAGTGTCGAGGTAGAGGGGCACAGGATTATGATATATACCGCGGTTAAGTCAGATTTTAATTAGATTGACGATAATACACTATCCATTGAAGTGTTCGAGGCTGTAGTCGTATTGGAAAAGGTTGTAAACTAGTAGCAAAGCTGGCACCACGCTAGTATTTAGAGCCTAACTTTTACCATCTAGCAGCTCAGAAAGTTGATGTCAGGCGTACATGGTGAATAATCTTACCCATGTTGATCGTCAATACCCCTGTCATTCAAGTCCGAGGTCCCTGTACCGTGGGCGCGGTCTACGAGCGTGGTATTGCCTTATAGTACATGATAAGTATGATAATGTCAGGCTCTCATCGGGTTCTAATGTGCCGGATATAGAGAGTATTCTTACTGTTCGTAATTCGGCAGGATACCGTTGGGTAGAGTGAAAGAACGCCGAGAGTTGACCCGGGTATAGATGGATTGCACGGTCCAACTCCATGGTACGATATTTATGGAACTTGCGTATGGCACTGCTACTGTATCATCTCCTTTTTGGAGTTCGCGTGGATCTAGTGGATTGATATACTGGGTATTTTCAACCAATAGGGTCATTAAACCATATTCATTAGCCCGGATAGGGCAAATATGGAATCTACTCGGCGATAAGTTGACCAAAAGGTACTCCCTAGTCATTCTCCTACCAACATAAGGTACATCGAAAATGTATGAAGCATGGATATTTTGACAGGATAAGAGATCTGGCAGCGAGCGCATCTAGAATTATAACCAGCCACGGCATTAGTGAAGTCGTTGTATGCAGTTATCATTCGATAATTCCCTCCGACGCACGTCTACCCTGGCTCTTATAATATTTCAAACCTCACGTGGTAATCCACCGTTCCTCTAATGCAAGGATCATCCCGATAGAGTCCCTTATTAGCGTAGACTAACACAGAGTGAAACTTGGTTGCGGCGAAAAGCTGTGCGGTTTTAGTCAACAATTATCTACCCGAATATCCCCATCTACTTTAGTTGATGACCCGGGTACGGATACTCTCCTCCTTAGAGCCTATCTTTTTCAGGGATGCCGATACATTAGCAGTCAGCTCTCCTCCAGCGCCGCTTGGAATCCACGATTCTAAACCGCACTAGAATGTACCTGGTTAGGCCCAGTGATGCCACCCCCACTAGACATGTCAAGAGAGGGGCTGGAGAAATTGCTATCCTCTATGTTGTCATTCACGATGACGATGCGGCGGCGCTCATAGAATCAGTTTAGTATCTAGGATTTGGGTGGCGAGGGTAATTTCTGAACCCTGATAAGCAGCTACTGGACCCAACCAGGTGGTCGGGACTACACTACTTTATCTCCTCGCCGCGTCGCAAATCCCTTGCATACCATATACATCTAGTATCGAACACAACACTCATTCTAGAAGGGCATTGTATTCTCTACTAATAACCTAAGTTCCCCATAACGAACCAATTACCGACCGAGAGCTCCATCAGCACGCTATTCGCGATGGTTGGTCGACAATTGGCCGTTTCTAACACCAGAGACGACCCAGATGCCGCGCCGGTCTCAATGCGCAGAACCATATCGTCGGCGACGACCAACAGTACATGGCGGAGCAAAGATGATACCTTACCTATAGGAGGCCGGACGATGTCCACTAGTAGCTGGACTACCATGAGCATGGCTGAAAATGCAGACACCGAGAGCATCTTCTTCAGTTCCCTCAATCCTCTTGCACCTATATCGATCGTAATGATACACATTTTACTGAGCTCGCATTTAGAGTGGGCCCATTGCTGGCCTCAGCTTTCCGAATACCATCTAATAATACCCGACTTGCCACAACACTCACGATCAAAGCATGTTGGGCCGTTTTCCTTCGCCTTAGCTGCCGACCACATAGCGCGGGTGATCAAGGAACACGCCCATGACGGGCGTGCGCATCTTGTAGGGATATCTACAGGAGGATTTGTTGCGATGGAGTTGATAAAGAGGCATCCGGATGTGGTGCTAAGCGCTTTCATATCAAACGCCGTCCCATTAAACGACACATGGAAGAATCTCAACTCATCGCCAAGAATATCATACCTCGGATTGTCGGTGCTGCTTCATAGTCCAAAGAGTCTGCTCTTCAAGGCTACTGGATGGGCGCCCGAGTTCCAGAACGACGAACTTTTGAAGGAAATCAAACGCAACAATACGGCGCGACTCTATGAGGCAGGCACTCGGGAGACGAGTAATTGGTCCCGAGATGATATGGTCGAGGTCGGGAAGAAAGATATTAAGATTGCTTTGGTTGTTGGAGGAAAACAGGATAACGTCGAAGGTACACGGGAGATGGGCCAACTATTAGCGTCCCTCGGTTCCAAGGAGGGCAAGAATTCCCGCGCGTTCTTGGTGAGGGATGCTATCCACGCTTGGAATTTGCAGTATCCTATAGACTTTGCCCGGGGAATACGTGCATGGGTCGAAAAGCATCCTTTACCAAGAGCATTCGAACCCTTGGAACCATCGAAACCCCCGGGACCGCCGGTATAGGGTCTGTATTAATTGACTTTTATGATAAGACCTCATGAGAATATCAGCAGACGAAAGTCAGTGCGACCAGCCAAGGCTGAGCCATGCCTTCTGCAGTATGTCAACAAACAATTAGTCGGCGCCAGACTCTCTGCCTCGACTCCGGAGGGTTATTAGCCGCTTCGATTAACATGGCACTCTCGACATAGGCACCAATATAGAATCGCAATATATTGAAGCGTGAAGAGAGATCGGTGTAGGAACGATATTTAGATCGAGACATCGACTGGAAGCAACATATATTTTGCTATGTTTACAGTAGCAACGGGGCTTGCCTCGGTTGGCTATCGTAGACGAGACTAGTGACACTACGCCTTCCGCTCATCATAACCATGATACCGTCATCGCATATTACTGCTGGTGCTATTGTTTAGGGCACGCTTGAATAATTGGAGATCGTCAGATCATATTCCCTGTATATAATCATCGACAGCATTGAGCCTAGATATGCTCGCCCACTGTGTTAATACCATTTAACTTATCACAAAGCACGATCAGAAACAAGGAATCTGGAATATTGATACCTATCAAACTGAATCGGGGGGTTCCCATAGATCAACCCGCCTAGCACACCCTTCTACGTGCTGAGGAGCACAGTCCATCTCTGCGGTGACTCGTGACGTATTGTTACTTCGATGCAATAGTAGGTCTTGACAAATATTTGATCTAGGATGTCCTTAAATTCTTTTTTTTCTTGGGCTTGGGAGCAGTGTGGGGATCTCTTTAGTAGGACAGAAGAACACTTTAAACTGCCACTCAAGATTCCTCCATGACTGAAAAATTCGCTGTTCTCAGGGAGTGTTTGTGGCCCTCTTGTATTAGCAGTCCCGCTTTACTAGCACTGGCTTAACGCATCTCGTGCCTTCGGGTTTGATGTGTCTTATTTGTGTGCTCTATTACTACTCCAGAAAACCGCCTTCTGGCCCTGACCTTATCATTTTAGAGTAATCCTACCCAGTTTATCCGATACCCACTTCGTCCCCATATCGCGGAAGACCAGTAAGTGGCCTCTCTGTAAAGAAGGGAGTCGAGTTTAGACGCACCTGCTGAGTGCTTAGCGGATCATCGTTCTCGGTAGTTCATAGGGTACCACAGCCCGTATAGCAATATGATGTTTCGGTTGTAATCGGTTTGTAGATGAGAATTATTAGGCTAGCTCATCCATAGGGCTCCCTCTGATAGTCTTCTCTCTAGAGCTATCACTTCCAACAAGTTAAACCCACTATGGGTTTAATGCTATGGTGATATGTCTCGACTTACTTTGCGATAGGATTTACTTTGCTCAGCTTGCGTTTCTTTGGATGTGTTAAAGCCACGATGTTATAATCATCGGTTTCGATGTCGTCCAACGCCCAGTGGGCCCCAAAGCGGGGTGAAAAACCTGAGATCGTACCGTTGGTTACCACAGCAGGATTCGAACCTACTTGCATTTGCGTAGCCGTACGCTAATGCACTGCCAGGTGTTTAACCACTGCACCATGTGGGCAATGCTGGAGGTCTCGGGTTAAACAGGGTGCAAAGTATATCGAGGACTGTTAAGCCTTCTACGAAGATCCCGTGATAGCCACGGAGCTAGGATCGGCCCATAGAGGAGTTCCTTGGCGGGGTATCTCTTAGCGTTCAGATAGACAAGAAGGTATTCCCGTACATATCGGCTCTCCTCGTGAAATAATAGAGTCTTTTCCTTGCTTCTAGGTTTGCATCGTGACACTCCTTACGTAACAACATCATTATTTCCAAATTCCTTACTATCCGCCTCATGGCAGATATACTAGAAGTGAAACGATAACTTGCAACGCATGGATACCTACTAGTCCTACCTTGCCTTCCATTATGCGTAGTTAGGACATACAAGTAATTAGAATAATCACAATGCTCGAGATATTGCACAAGATTTCTGCTGCATTGAATGAAAATTGGAATAGCATTGAATTCTTCCCCATTGTCGTAAAACCGTTCCTTGGATAGTCCTTGCTATCACTTCCAACAAATTAAACCCGCCATGAGTTTGGTCTCGTGATCATGTGTCGACTTGCTTGTCGGTGAAACCCTTTTTGCAGGTTTTAGGTTTCTTTTTAAGGGGCATCAAAGCTACGATGTTTCCATCATCCTCTTCAAGGCTTTCGGCCTTCCTCTTTCCTTTATCATGGCCTTCGATTGCGTTGTAGGTCTTGTTAATCATGTCGATTGTCTTGCTTTTTATCCAGTAGACTAGATCTACGGAAGGCCTGCCCCGGTGTATATCGGATATAATCTTTCGGGCTCTTCTGGAGTTCTTGGCTTGCGCAGGATATAACCCATACGGAGAACCTGTATGGGTCTTTCGAAATCCGTACATATAGTTGCCACCAATTCTCGCCAGGGCGTCTGAACGAGTATTGCCATCGATGCCCACGTGGCCCGGTAGCCAATTGAATTCCACAGTTGCACCGAGCAACACCAGCCTTCTAATACAGTTGTGCATTTCATCGAATACCTCCTCAGAGAAATTTCGGAACCACTTTCTTCTCCTGAGTGTGTAGGTGCAACCCGTACTTTTCCAATGATAAAAGGACCTCAACTGCGCGATTGCCCCAAAGCAATCACAAAATATGATAACCCTTAAGGGTCCTTGTACGGAGGAGTCTTGGGCGATTTTTTCCATACTGTATCGAGATATACATAACGATCGATGCAGCGATAAGGTTTCGACAGCCGTAGTATTGGTAACCCCATCTACTCCATATGAAGCACCAATCCACTCATTGCGGGCAACTCCTGTGATAGGAATGTTGAGATACTTATAGGCGATACCAATACCTACGCATGAAGGATGCGCTCCCTTGATACGCTTGACGGACCCATCAGCGTACATTATCAAGCGTTTGCCAGGCAGAGCTTCGTGCGCGTATTCCGTGGCGTCCTTATGGTTCTTTGCCTGGAAGATGACTTCGGGTGTAATATTGCTCCATTCCGGGTACGGATCTTTTCGGGGATTCTCTTTCGCATGGTACGCGATATCCATCAATTCCTTACTGGTATATTTGTCATTGTAATCTGGCCCCCCGATTTCTAATTGGCCAAGATCTTTTTGGGACGAGATTACCGGTTGGATGATGGCGAATCGTTTTTCGATGCTGCGATTAAAACTGGGTGGTTGCTCACCGGAAGGTAATTCTCCTATGAAACGTGTGGTTAGGTGATTAGGCCATTTACTATCTCGGTTAACAAGAGCAGACTTACGAGGGATAGGAGCTTCCATCTTATGGGAATTTTTCGGTATGTAAAGTCGCAATTCTCGCCCAAGTCGGTATGTGACGTGTTTATGCGGGATTGGAGTAACTGCAGAAACCTACAGCTTAAGGTAGGTAGGGATGTAGAAAAAAGTTAAGTTCTGAAGAGAAATTCGATGGCAATAATAATTAGGTAGGTACTCGGTAGGTAAGTACCTACCTAGGTAGGTAGACCTTTCCTTATTACATTTTGACGGAAGGTACGACAGATAGCGTTCCAAAATTATGAATTCCATTTTAGCGGAAGGAACGACAGTGACCGATATGTAGCTACCTAAGTAGTAGGTTGGTCGGTGACGACAGTACGAAAAGGAGATAAAAGTGGGCCACAATGTGCGAAAAAGGGTCGACAGTAAAGTTGGGTATATAGAAAAATAAAAAAATATGACTTGAATCTCCTAGCTCATTATGGTTGTGTGCTTTGGCCGGGTATTAGTCGAGGCTTTTATCTGGCCGTGTATCGCCGGGGTCTAGTGTTCGAGTCCGGATTCCGGACGGTTCCCTTTTTGTTTTTTTTTTGTTTTTCTTGCTACTTTTCTTTTCCCATAGAGACGTCAATTGACAATGGAAATGGCTTCTAATTCATCATTAAAGAGGGTTATTAATATTAATATTACCTTTATTATTATCTTTCTTTTTGAATATTACTTTATATTTACGTGTGTAGTAGCATCACAGAAACACGACGGGAAATAGAAAACAGCCAACCGCAATTTTCAAAGTGACGCCAATAGGAAGGTTATATATTAGAATAAAAACAGTTTCTGCTAAGAACAGGATGAGTCGCTGTTGCATGTTAACACGTTGTGCTTGAGGGTGTTGCGGGATTAGCATGGCAGAGGTCAACTGTTCGAGACTGGCCAGCTCTCTTTTTTTTTTTGCCCTCATTTTTTTTAAGTAAAATTAAATTTTCACCGCATGCAGCTTTATAAATCAACATCGATACTTTTTATTTACTTAAATGACCGTGTATCGCCGAGTTCAATGTTTGAGAGTGGCCGTTGTCGTTTTTTTTCGTCAATTTTCATTTCTTTCCTCTCCTGCGCCTTTCGTACCCGAACCTTTACATCTATAATTAGGCATAGAAACGATTTATCATTCAATCAATTCTATTACATTATTATCTCGTTTCATTATTTTGACTCTGTATATCTGGTAGGTAACGATCAAGCCAAGAGAAAGCTTAGCGTAACGTGCGAAAAAGGGCCAGTGGTGGGTACCCAAGGTAAGGTTATATAGAAAGGTAAGAACATATCTTTTCAATCTCCTAACTCTAAGTTGCGTGCATAAACGCGGGACTAGCCGAGGCTTTTAACCTGACGGTGTATCGCCGAGATTAGTGTTCGAGTCCGAGTCCGGACGGTTCCCTTTTTGTATTTTTTTTTTGTTTTTTTTTTCGCACAGGATTGTCATGACGATATTTGTGATCAATAACATTCATAACTTATTGAATAGTAAAATTTACTTTTGCACATCATGGGATATATCAAGGAAGCAAGAATTAATCAATCGTAGTTTGCGAAAATGTCACAACAGCAAGGCCGCATACCTATCCGTACCTAAGTATTTGTAAATTTTCGTTTTCTCCCCTACCCACCTACCTTATAACTATCTCCACTAATATGACTATATATCGTGTGTCGTAGTTGGTACTTCCTCGCTTGATGAATATAGATCATGGTATCTATACCTCCGTGAAGGTCTTGTTTGTGGTAGCCGGTGGTCGAAAGTATTGGTAGAACTAATTGGAAACCTGGACTCTCGGGGGTCGATCAAGAAAAGAAAATCAATGGCCTTAGCAATCCTAGGAATAGGCCCGTTGACAGCTGGCCCAGGAGATGGCAAGCCAAGGAAAGTCCACGTATACATGCGATGCATGCGTATCCCGTATGTAGGTATACTAGATAGGCACCGCGCTCGGGCTTGGAGGCGTCGTAGGCAATGTCTTCGTTGTTTTCTAGTTTCTTAAACCCGCCTTGTGACACATATCACCTCCCGTTATATGGATAGGTACTAGTAGATGGTCTGTTGAAGAAGTCGGCCTAATCATGACCACCGGCATTGAGAACTTCTGTCAATCCTCAGATCAAGCATAGATAAAAATTGTCGGATTAGATCGTTCCATTCATAGCAGTCTATCATAACTCAGTCCCCCCGAGCACCATCTTCAAGTGTTTATTTACTTATTTGACTTCGGTTGGGTTGCCGTATAACTACGGACCGTAATAGCCTCCTTAAACTCTTATATCCCCTCCGTTAGTCACTTTAATCATCCTCCTTCCAGCATACGAGTCCCTTTATCGTGGCTACTTTATCATGATCTGCATCCAGTAGGTTCTCGTTGGATTGTTTTAAGTTGATCTTGAGTTTCTTTGCCACTGGTTTCAGGGCTGTAATGTTGTCTTCGTACTCTTCGAGGTCATCTGCCTTTCTTTTCTCCGAATGCTGGCTTGGTTGGTTTCCGAGACTTAGTCCTAGCATTTCCTTGGTACGTTCGTTCTGCCAGTAGAGGAGATCGACCTTAGCCCTACCCAGATGGATTTGAGGTAGAGCCATTAGATCTCCAATGGTAGAACGAGCTTGGAAAGGTATAGTCCCTTCTCAGGACTTGGGCCATCCTGTGCAATTCTGTACATATATCGCGCCCCTAGGTTTGCCAGCATGTCCGCTCGGGTATTTCCGACAACCCCCAAATGTCCAGGACATCAATTGGACTCTACACTGATGTTTCGACTTGTCAGTCTATCAATGCAATCGTAGGCTTTATTAAAAAGGTTATCTGGGAGTTCTTCTAATCCTCGTCCAATCTTAGGCGGGATTTTCTTACCCATAAATCTGTAATAGTAATAAGAACGCATGTACCGGATTGCCCCGACACAATCGGATATGTGTATAACCTGTGAAGGGAGCTTATGAATTTCGTCTTTAGTTTTCGCTTCGGAAAGCTTTTTTCAAGATCTCTGTATTTCATACCGGGTTACCCAAAGTGCTCGATGTAGGGCTATTACCTCCACGGCCCCAGAATTTGTTATTACGTGAACCACATAAGCGGCTTTAGTTCATCCGTTACAGAGAACCTTATTAAGGGGGATATATACTCGCTTATTGTGACAAGGGCAATATGGCTTGGAATAGTATCAATTTCAATTAATAATTCTTAATGGTCCTAAGGTCCTTAACTCCTCCCTCCTCTCGAGTAAGGGTCACCTTGGCTTATTTATATTTGAGTGCCTAGGTATAATATATTTTCTAAGTGTTTTAAGCCTTTATATTCGGATATTATTAGTTCTATATTATTTTGGATATCTGACTAATAATATCTAATAATAGGTGGTAATAACTTCTTTACATAATTTCTACCTGATCTTTTATACGACCATATTACCAACTGTAACTTAATGCCTAATCCCTGTGTGATATCAGTTCCTTTTTTTTAATGCTCGTTTCTAAACATGTTCAATCGTTTGTCAAGCTTAAAGGTCTCGTGGCTTTTCTGGAAACTATTGATAAAAGGCTTTGACTACAGATTTTGATCCTTTACTAAACATATACTCATATAATTCCCACATCCAATGCCTCTTAACTAGTCAATCTTCTTACTTAACTAGGTATTTTACCTGACCTTTAGTTTCAATAGAATCTATAACTTTATCCACTTAATAATTTTCAGATTTTATCGGGGTTGCCTTCCGCAAGATCTGGTTAAGGTTAGGTAATTCCTGATTACCAGCGTGGTAGGGTTCGATGAGTAAGACGTGGAATAAGTTATAGATGTGTCATCCCTTCGATAAGGTTAACCTGACAGTAGTAAGGAAGATTATCTTTTGGATCTTAAAAGGCTTTAGTAATTTCTTGTTTAACTTTTTTGTAGGCCTCTTGGTCTTAATGTTCTTCGTATTTAGTAACACTAGTTGCCCTTCCTCATAACTTGGGGCTTCCTTTCATTTCTTATCGGCCCATTCCTTCATTCGTTGTTAGCTCCTTTTTAAATATTTTTTGACATCTTCATAGATTTATATCATCTAGTAAGAGTATAGCCTATTACTCGGATTATAAGGGACTATACTAAGAGGATTATGTGTAGATGGATGATAATTGTAATTAATATAGAACGGGGAAAGATGAGTTAAGGATAAAGATATATTATTGTAGGCGAACTTTACTGTAGGTAGTAGTTTTTCTTAGTTGGATATTTCGTAATTTATAAACGTTTGTAGGTAAACCTTAAGGGTTTGGTTAAGTTGTTTAGTCTACCTATCTGTTTATAGATGAAAGGCTATATTTATATGGGGTCTGATATCTATTAAATTAAGGAAGTCCTTTCATAGATAGGTGGTGAATTTAGAGTCTTGGTTAGATATTATATCAAGGGGCATTCTATGATGTTTCTAGTATTTGTGCGCGAAGATCTTAATTAAATTTTTAGTTTTCTTACTTTCTATTTTTAAAGGAATGAAGTGAGTTATTTTGATGAAAAGGTCTATTATTATCTAAATTGAGTCGTAGTTGTTGGATAGTGGGAGGTCCGTAATGAAGTCTATGGTAATAATATTCTAGGGTATATATTAGTGTTTAATGGATTATAATAAGTTATAAGGGAAATGATGAAGGTTCTTATTCTATTGGCAGTCCAGGTATCTTTTGATATATTTTTTTACGGTGGATTTAATATTGGGCTATTAGAAATTGCGGGTAATTAGTTTAAACGTTTTATCCATTTCTATATATCCCGCGATTTGCATGTTATATTCAGAGCTAATGATTTCCTGTTATAATACTTTAGGAACCTATAATCTATTTTTATGATAAAGGAGATTATCTATAAGTTTGATATCCTTAAATGGGTGTTCCTTCTATTTCACATATTCTGGATCTTATAGAGCGGCTTTTTTGATTCTTTCAACAAATTTAGGTAACTAACGAGGAGTGGGTATATTGCACAATCTTGTTGAGGTGATTAAAACCGTGGGTCTTGACGAAAATATGGTGCCTTTGGAGTACGAAAAATACTTCTCCTGTAGGACCGATTTTATAGGTTGGTCCTTAGCTCCTCTTTTTTTAGGTTGATATTAGGATAATTTAGAAAGAATATTGGCTTTTTTATTTTGTTTGTCTGGACGATAATTGATTATGAAATAATATGGGGTAAGTTATTAAGCCTATCTGGCTTAACGATGGTTAAGAACTTTTGCGGTGGTAAAATAGGTGAGGTTCTGGTGGTTAGAGTATATTTCGATTTGGTGTTTGGTACTTTCGAAATATTATCGCTAGCGATTAAAGGTGTCTACAATAGCTAGGAGTTTTTTATTATGTATTTCGTAATTCATTTCGGTAGGAGTGAATTTTCGGGAATAAAAAGCGATAGGGTGTAGCTTCCCATTATCGTCCTTTTACGAAAGGACTACTCCAAAAGCAAAGTCAGAGGCATTAGTTTTAAGGTAAGTTATCTTTGATGGGTCGAAATGTATTAGTATAGGGGCAGTTGTGAATTGGTGTTTTAATTCTTTAAATACCCTATCCATTTCCTCCGTCCATTTCTATTTATGTCGGTCGCCTTTGTTGGTGCTGGTGATGGATTTGGTTATGGCTGAGAAGTTTTGTATGAATCTTCGGTAGAAGTTGGTAAATCCTATGAATTGCTAAGACTTTTTAAGGTTCTTAGGAGCTTCCTATTGGTTGATACATTCCACCTTGTCTTGGGCTATAGAAATTCTGTGGGATCCGATAATGTATTTCAGGAATTCTATTTCTTGAACACCCTAATAGTATTTGCGTGGGTTGACGGCGAGATGGTGCTTAGTAAGCTGGTGTAAGACTTTTTTGACAAGGCGGTCGTACTCTTCCTTTAAGTCGGTGTAGATTAGGAGATCATCTAGATAAATTAGGAGGCTAGTATTAATTAGATTGTGGAATATATTATTTATTATGGCCTGGAAGGTGGTTGGGGTATTAATGAGTCTGAAGGGTATGATTAGGTATTTGAATAGTCTGTATTTGTAACGGAAAGTTGTCTTCTATTTATTTTCTTCCTTAATTCTAATTAGGTGGAATCTAGATTTCAAATCAATCTTCGTGAACTATTTTACGGTCCTAAAACGGGCTTGTAGCTTTGTGATTAGAGGGATCGGGTAATGTATTGGAACTGTAATTATATTAAGTCCCCGGTAGTCCACGATAGGTTAAAGGGGATCCTTAGGGTTTGATTTTTTAACGAATATTATTGGGGTATTGTAGGAGGATGTTGATTTGTGGATTCTTTTGTTGTTTAACATTTCTTTTAGTTAAGGTTTGAGGGTATTTAGTTTTTTCTTATTTATGGTATATAGAGGTCCTTAGGGCGGTGTCTTTCCTTTTATGAGGTCGATGGAGTGGTCCTAAGGTTGGTGATTGGGGAAGTGGCGTTTTGTTTCTTTAGTCATAATCGGGATGAATTCCTTGAATTCTTTAGGTATTAAACTAAATACCTTTTGTATATCTTTTTGTGAGGTGGTAGTTATAGCGTTCTGGAGGTTGGAAAACTACAGGATTTGACTTATACAGTTCTTCCTGTAAAAGTCGGAGGCAAATTAGATCTTCTTCGTTTTATCGAAAAAATAAAGCAACTAATAGTTTTTTAGTTACTACTGGGGCAAGATAATATCTGCCTCAATATTTAAGGAATAGAGTTCAAAGTTTAACCAGGTGAAATGGTCCTCCTGGTGACATAAAACCAGCGACTTTGTGTAGTACCTTCCTTTGTTAATGGTCTCGGAAGCGTTAAAAGCAATCATCACACGTCAATAACTTTACTTAATAATGGATAACTTCCATTATCGGGTCTTAGAAAGTAACATTACAAGTACAGAACTGCCTATGTCTAAGAGCGTACATATTGGATGTTCCTAATCATTATAAAGTAGTATCATCAGTACAATAGGTCGGTAGTTAGATATAGGTTCAGGACAGTATCGCTTACTAGATTTGTTACCATCTTCAACTATTAATTTATGTGTTAATCCAATTCAAGGTTTACCCTATATTAGTTGTGAGTTCCCATGGGGTGTGATATGGGGGCCCTCTAAAAATCCAATTCAGAGTCTTCATCGATCTCTATAAATTAAGATTTGAAAGTTTCATATATAACCGTATTGATTTTAACCTTCTTCTAAGGCAGTGGTGTATCTTTCGTGTCTTCCTCATCTCGGGTTCTTTTCGCAGCAGAGACTTTTTTCGGGGCAGACAATAATTCCTTACTATTAATATCCTTTTTGGCGAAGTAGGTTAAGGTTTAATGGTTATCTCATCCATAATATTAGTAAGATTTCTTATCCTTCCTATATTAATCGATATCAATTTGTTCGATTCTTTTTAGCGCTTTTTTATTAGAGGCCCAGCATTTATCTTTAGTATCGGGTTTCGAATTGCCTGAGGTTTTCGACCGGTCATTGTTTTTCGAGGATCAGTCTTAGCCTAGAATGGAACGGTTCCAGCTGCGGTCTTATTAACCTAATTTTAAACACTCCATCATCGAAATAAGCTCGCCTTTTACCGACGAGATTCCCGGGTTGGTCAACATATTTTTATAGATGTAACCAACGCTTCTAATAACTTGAACGAACTCGTTATCGGTTTTTGGCACTTCTTTTTGGCGGGAGTAGACCAGGCAGGTGATATTATTAGGCAATATTTTGGCGATATAGTTCTAGAAAATTATTCCAAACCACTTAACCGCCTCGTTCAGATCCAAGAACTCGGTTAAATACTAGTTAATATTTCCTTAATATTTAAGCTTAGTTATCTTCTTCTTGTTCCTATACCTTTCCGAAAGGTCAAAGAAACGTTTGTAAAGGGTGCCTACGTATTAATCCTAATTATCAACGTGGGTATAGATTATTCTGCCGATGATTTGCTTGGAATTCTTAATTGCAATTATTCTTTGTTAATGCTAAAATTAGGCCTTATTAACAAATAGAGAGTTAACCTAATTAATACAGGGGAAATCCTCTTTAAAATTATCAGTATACATCTGAAAGTAGGTATCTACCTTCATCTACCAGGCCTTAAACTTGTTTAGGTCTTTATTGTTATATATCGATGGCTTGTTCAGGTGTATTGGGTTAGTAATAACACTGGTGACAGGTCCGGGACGAATGAGCTTTTCTAGGGTGCGTAGTAACTGATTATTACTATTGCTTGGTGGGGGTTTATTGCCAGCTCCTGAATTACGGTTACTACGAAGTAGAGGTGGCGGTTGAGGGTTTCCCGAGTAGGGTCGTTAGCTAAAATTGTTAAGATTATCATCGTTATTCCCTGAGTTGTCTGGGTCTGGATCAGGGGGTGCCGATGTGTTCTGTGGAGGGATACGGCTTCCTTTGCCTCCTATGGCTGGAGTCATAAAAGGTCCAACGTATGTTACCTTAAATTGTATTTTGGTAGTGTTGGTTGTTCTCTTGATTTAGTCTTTAAGGAGGGTTTGGTTGGAGAGGTTCGACTGTATTTGGGGTTCCGAGTTAGAGTATTTTGAGGGTATTTTAGAGGAAAAGATTGAATTTTGTTGGGTGGATGGAGTGGGGTGAGAAGTAGCCTTTGATGTGGCGTGTTTACTGATGTTTTTGAGAACGGAGTTTATGTCAGTTACTTTGTTGGCAGTTAGTTGGGCGTTAAACTTATCTAACATTTGTTGAGTGTAGGCCTGGACATTATTGATCTGTCTCTGGGTGTCGTCTTCGATGTGGTTAGGGTTTTGGTATTCTCGGTTAAGAAGGTCTTCGATTTGGGACTCTTTTTTGTGGGCTTAGTCGATAATTTGGGACTAGATGTCCTTCTGGGTTTTGAGGTTTATGTGTAGGGCGTTAAGGGTTTTTTTGTGATAGCTGGCCATTTCTGTTAGTTTGTTGATGGCTTCGTTTCGTCGTTCTTCTGTTTCGGCGAAATGGGCGATGGCTCTTTAAACTTGTTGGGAGAACTCGGTATTAGCTTGTTGAATTTGATTTTTGAAGTGGGTTATTTGGTCGGTGGATGTTTTAAGATTATTCCGGTTTATGACGATTGTGGTGTGGTAAATATTAACTATGGTCTTATATTGTTTGTGGATATTGGTTTAGTTTTAAAGGTGTTTGGTATCGATGGATGATGTGAGGGATTGGATGGTATGATATATGTCGAATATTTGTTGATGGAGTTTGATAAGATATGTCGGAGGGTTTTGGATTTGAATATTAGTAAATTGATTGATATTTGGGGTGTCGTTTATGATTATATTATAGTCTTAGGGGCTATAGACTATGATAGCATTATTGTCATTAGGTTGAGGGGAGTTCCTGATTGGGGGTTGATTAGGTGGGATAGGAATATCTTGACTCTTCTTTATCGGGAATTGGGTATGTTTTTTGGGTATGTCTGTGGAGTTACGGCTGTCCCTTAGGGCAGCTTGTAAGGTGGATATTGTTCTTTGTGTTGTACCGAGAGGAAAATCTTTAGGCTGGTTATTGAGAGGATTTCCTTGGAGTTGTCTACTAAAGGCTGGGGGATGGAGTGTATCGACTGAACCATCCGAATGTTTTGAATTATTATTTCCGATTGATGGTTGGAGGGAAATTAGTGTGTTCATAGTAGGTATAGCCGTAAGAGTGACGCGCAGATAGTCTCCTATAAGGATGTTCCAGACTCCTAAGGGTCTAACGGTAATTAGCTGTTAAAGGTTACTAGATGTAGCAATGTTGAAAAAAAGGGTAAGTAATAAAATCTGAGGAGGCTAAGGTTCCTGAAAGGAACTTATAATAATAGTATTGGTAGGGTTTAATTTAAGTAATAGAATAATATTGATCCGGGATACATGTGCAGTACCAAACAGGAGTTGTCTTAAAAGTTAAGAATTATTTATAACAAGGGTAATATAGCTTAGAATAGTATCAATTTCAACTAATAATTCTTAATAGTCCTAAGGTCCTTAATTCTTTCCTCCTCTTAAGTAAGGGTCACCTTAGCCTACTTATACTTAAATGCCTAGGTATAATATACTTTCTAAACACCCTAAGCCTCTATATTCGGATGTTATTGGTTCTATATCATTCTAGGCATCTGACCAACAATATCCAATAATAGGTGGTAATAACCTCCTTGCATGATTTCTACCTGACCTTTTATGCGACCATGTTGCCAACTGTAACTTAATGCCTAATCCCCGTGTGACACTTATATGCAGTTCCAAAGCCGGAAAACTTATTTTCGTTAGAATTGGCAGGAGTAGATTCACTGATCCGTCGGCGTATATGATTAATCATGGGTGTGAGCTAGCTTCGTGAACTGCATGTACTGCATATCGTATCGCCTCCTTGTGCTTTTGCGCACGGAATATAACGCTTAGCATAATATATGCCCATCCTTCGTAAGATTCTTCCAGCAGTTGCTGTAGTACTTCTTTTACAGCATGTCAAGCCTTCTACGAAGATTCCCATGAGCTAGGATCGGCCTGTAGAGGAGTTCCCTAGTGGTATCCCTCACTGCTCAGGTAGTTCTTAGATAGACAAAGAGATCCTTCAGTATATAGTAGGTCTCTTGGCACGAGGTAGCTTAGAGCTCCTCGTGCAACAATAGAGTCTTTTCCATGCTTCTTGGTTTGCACCGTGACACTACGAGAAAATGCTGAGATGCATTCAATGAAAAATTTGAGATCGACCAGCTGCTACAGCATCGGTTTACACGGAGATGTGGGTACGCTCGGGATTCCGCCCTGTCGTTGGGAATAATTCGGAGTCGGCCACGTGCTTACCCCAATTTAGATCCGCTGATCCGTGGTTTTCCGAGTTCCACCTTCACCATGTCGGAGACATGTAACCTGACTCCACACCTTCGCACCTTCCATGTCTTCATCGTGGGATAAACGGAAGGGATGTCGAGTATTATTTTTGAAGCCTTGTTATCGAGAGCGAAGTCTTACGGAGATGGTAGCCAGTATCGTGAATGGAGGCGACGAGAAGGATTGGTTGCGTGATTGGATCTCTGCATCGAACAACGCCAGATAATAATGCGAACGCCATTTCCTCGAAAAGCTGGCTTCCGTGTTATTAGGAAGGATAGCTTGCGACAATGCTCTTGTTCACGCCGCCGAGGTTGACGACGATCGAGTTGCCTTGGTTTTGGATGGCGAGATGGTCGTAGCAACTAGCGAAGCTTAGTAACGGGGCGTGGGCGCAGCTATGTCAACTATAGATGGACAAGCGTCGCGAGACTAATGCTGAGTAGGAAGAATTTCCGTACGTGCTCCATCCAATACCGTCAAATCTAGATGCGACAAAAATTTCCAATTTGGTCACCAATTGTTGAAAACGTATTGTAGCGTCCCGAGTTGCTACTTGGATATCGACCGGACATATTAAGTGGGTCATGTATTATGGTGGGGGTGCATTGGTGGGGTCGGAGATAGTAAAGCTGCCCCTGAAAAAAGGTCCGGGGGAGCATTTGTCGCAGCTGATCAATTGAGAGGGGAAAATGTTGCGTCAGACCGGACACTATACCATTCAGTAGATCGTTCCGCGGTTGCGGAATCGGACGGGAGGGCCGCGCCCGAGAACCCCAGGTTTTGATCTGCCCCGACGCCCTTCTAGAAAACGTCGAGATGGGACAATAAAAGACTTCTCTCGGACTGATTCCCTGGCTATAGAACCACTTCCATTGTGCAGACATTCATCCTTTTCTCCATATCCTCTATTCAAAATGGCCACTCAACCTCGTCTTAAGATCGCTTTGATTGGTCTCGGTCGTCTAGGTGCCATTCGCGCCCGCATCCTCGCCTTCCAACAACCTCGCATCGAGCTCGTCGCTGTCTGCGACACGAAGCCTGGCACCGACAAGTGGGCGGCTGAGAACCTCCCTCCTTCAGTCAAATACTATGCGGACCCCGAGGATTGTATGAAGAACGGTGGCGCCGAGGCTGTCCTCATTTCTACGGCGACAGCTACCCATGCTCCTTTGATCTGCAAGGGACTCGATCTGGGTCTTGTGAGTACTTGCCGACCGTTCGATGACTTGAATAACAACGAAAAGATCTTGAAACTAACGATTTGTTAGCATGTTATGTGCGAGAAGCCCATATCGGTCGATGTCATAACTACGGAAGAGGTCCTTGCTAAGGCCAAATCCAAGCCTCATCTCAAGTTTCTGGTTCCCTTCTGTCGACGATGTGAGCAGAGCGACTACCATATATACATGTATCTCTAGTCTACATAAAATTACTGACTCGTGGCTATTTAGATGACGAATCGTACCGCGCCGCGAAGCAGATGATCGACGAGGGTCAGTTTGGGGAGATACATGCTGTCGAGACTGCCTGCCTCGACCAGCAAGACCCTACCGGTAAGAACCACTCCTGGGTGGTTGTGGCTTGGTTAGACGACATAGGCTAATTACAGCATTCTAGGATTCTTCGTCTCGTTCTCTGCTCAATCCGGAGGCATCTTTGTTGATATGGGAGTTCACGACGTAAGCCTCCAACAGTTACACTTGCCCCCGTACCAGGCCCCTCTTGAGATATCTTCGCTAACGATCATACGATACGCAGATTGACATTGGTCGATACTACCTGAACGTTGCATCCGGCCTCACAAATCCCAAGAAGCAAGTAAACAGGGTCACCGCTGTAGGACAGCAGGCTGTCTACGGCGAACTTGCCAAGTACGGCGATTGTGACAACGGATGGGCCATAGTCGAGTTCGCCAATGGAAAGATCCTAACCATTCACGTTGGCCGTACCCTCACCAACGGTTTCGAAAGCTACACCCGCGTGTGCGGCACGAAGGCGAATTCCATCGTCAACGGCAATTCTACGATTAACCGCGTCGAAGTCCGAGATGCTCACGGTGTACGGACCGCTACTACTCCCGATGCATTCTATCTCTTCGATAAATCATTCCTAAACGACCTTTCCGAATTTGCGAATGCTGTCCTCGACAATAAGCCCCTCACTTGTAATCCGGACGATGCTTACGAAGCAGCGAAGATCGCTACCGCTCTGCAGTATTCGTTCCGCAATGGTGTACCTGTCTATTTTGACGATAATGGTCTGCCTATCATGGAGACTTCTAAAACAAACTAACAACACTGAAGAAGCTAGGATAGAAATATTGGGTCTAAAATATGGGATATCTTAGGCATTGGGTATCCATGTATTGAAATAATACAGGTACTGCTAGATTGAGGGAAGATTTTCAACCCCAAAAATGTGCCTCAAAGTCAAAATTTAAACCTATCCAACTCGTGCTTGAGTGACCTCTGGGGTTTCGTCCCACCACGTACTTCTATTAACCATGAAAGGCTGACGAAAGATAGTTCGTTAGTCGCAAGGACCATCCTCGGAAGGTGGAGGACGCTCTACTTACATTTGGGTGATCGTGAGGTGCGGCAAAGACGTCTTGAAGGAGCATGGGGTCCCAAAAGTCGCGTAGCTGGAGAACGCATTAGCTTAAACCATCAACAGCCTAATTGATCATCTTACAATATCGTTAGTTGGATCAGGGGCTACCTCAGGCAATGCGGTATTGGGAATTGCCATGTCTAAAGTCCCTAGATGATTTTGAAAGTGATTTCCGTTTAACGGAGAATCTGTAATATCTGTGATTTGAGTATCAGTCGGGGTAGCAGCTAAGTGAATAGTCCTGATAGTCTTCTGTCGACCTTGGTCCATCCGCTCAATGAGTCTAGTCCGCCAACCAAGTAACTCTACATCTTCTTCATCGTTCTCTTTGTGTCCTTCTCTATTTCCACTAGTACTTTGTCGACCCGAATCGATAGTCGCCTCAGTGATCTTCGATAACGCTCGAGTACGTAGTTTCAAGAGCCATTGAAGGTTACTCTTGTATCGAGGTGTGCGAGCGCCATGCTGAAGTAATGAAGTAAACAGACTGATGGCGGCATCGATTTGCGCAATGACAAAGCTAGCCAAGGCATTGCCTGGATCTCGAAGCACTAGCGTTCCTAAGCACAGGGCTGAATTGAATACGTGAAACTAAAAGAAACTATTAGCTTTGCCGAATTAGAGCTGAGTGTACGGTTATCTTACCCAGAAGTTCCACTGCCTAGTACTGACGGCGGGAAAACGGTTATGGATATCGGCGACAATACCAATTATAATCTGCGTATAAATCAGAATTACGTGGAGGGAGACGGATTGGCTTATCTCATACCGCGCAACGTTCAATTATAGTATAGAACGAATGTTTATATACAGATTCGATATTATCGACGTTATCGACGTCGTAGAGAGTTTTTGCATAATAGGGTCGATGAAGGTTGATGATTGTCTCAGAGATATTGAGTGCAAGGTTCGTTTGCTGATTAGTGTCAGTCATCCTGGGAATTTGCAATGTCAATAGACTAAGATTGATGAACCTGAAATGAAATGGCTAATGACCTCCGAGAGGGCTCTGGAGATGCTTCGATCGCTGCTTCGAGTTGAGCATAACGAGAAGGTGTGGCTATGAGTGCTGCTCGACACCGAAGGGAAAAAGGGACATTTTGTTCAAACTCGCGGCTATAACATTTTAGCTTCAAACGGTCAACGGGTGTCATATACAATAACATACAGTCTCAAATCGAGGTCTGTAACATCAGAGTATGGTGGTTTACGTATCTTCATAGACATATTGAGAATCCTGAATCATAGTTTAACAAGGCCCTAAAATTGATATTGATTGAGGGTGTATACTCTGAGGAGAGTTGAGATAGCTCAAATCGAAGAATTGAATAACTCTTTTCGCCGTTTGGTCTAGGGGGCTCACGGGGAAACGCGGTATCGCAATGCTCGGGATTTATGGCAGACCTATCTAGCCTGAGCAAAAAGATACATATATAGAGGGATAATACATACGGTCTAGAGAAGCAATGGGCTTGGAAGATGTCGGCACAATGGCATTCCCAGAATACCTTACGCCGTTCCTCGGTGACATCCTGCGGTAGATTCCAACGGTCGCCGTCTCGGTGCATACCCATCTACAGAGACCAGGCACATGCTATCAGTCTACAATTGCGATTTCACTTCAAGAGCGAACTCACCGCTTGAATCAAACGCATAATTAGACCCCATAACGGCCAAGCAGTGTCACCACGTCGACCTTTGTCCAGAATTCTATCCGGATGTTAGCCATGTGAGAAGGATCAGGGGTAGTCTACCCACAAGTGCAGATGCGCCATAAGATGCTAACACATTAGCTTATTGATCATAAGCGAGTTCTTATTTTGTATCTCACCAAAGTTTGCAACCCAGCGACCATGTTATTTGACAGAAAGTCTCCTTTGACTAAAGCACGTTCTGACAGATGCAACCAATCTTCAGCAGATGAATCATAATTGGGCATCTCAATGTTAAACGTGGTTCCTTGAGCCATGATTATGTAAACAAGAGCAATTTCCTGAGGATTTATTAGAGACGAGGAATCCCCTTCTGCGCGCCTATAGACTCGATCGAATGTCTTTTCAAATGAAGCCTTGGGAGCAACATCGTGACTATTCCCATTAGCCGCTTTCCGGATAATTGAGTCTTCAATACTTACTGCCATGCACAATAGCGATAGTATGATTCGACTAGCGTCCATGCTTCTTCTCTTGGGGGTAGGCATGAAAGCAAATCCCGTGTGCTGATCTGAGCTGGAGAGGCGTTGAAAGGAAAGCTAATAGGGGTGGAGTAGGATGTTATGATGCTAGGCTGAGGAGGAACCGTATCCTGACGTAACTCCGGTGAAGGGGCACGAGTCATCAACGGACTATCCGGCGCATCTTGCATTTCCGACTACTATGCATTAGCTCGTTGCATATCTATCAATTCGAGTAAATCAACAGCATACCTCTTTCAGCCATTCACTTCCTGCGGTCGGTCCCAAGTACTTGGACCGACCTCTTTGACTAAGCATTAGGGTTCCATAAGAGCCACTTTGCTGGTCATTGTCGATAGATTGACGGGTAGCATTGATGGAACCACGTGACAAATTAGGAACGTTATATAGAGACTCGCCAGTATTGCCTATAGGTGCTGGGTTGGAATTGCTTGGAGAATGACCCTGGACGGCGTATGGGTCGAGAGCGTGGGCAAGAAGGTTGAGGGGATTGAAATTGTTATGGTTGCCGGAGTTCTCTTGAATGGAAATATGATGAGGGTCATCGGCGGACTGTTGTATCGAGTTGATTGCCTGGACATTTTCAAGGTGAGAGGGTTGCTCATCTTGATGACCCTGGTGCATGGGTTGATGGTCTGGGTCTTCTTGGTGAGAAGGTGAAACGTTCTGGTTATGTTCGATTTGAGCCTGTTCACCGTCTTTCTGATGTTCTGGGGGTCCACTGGAATTTCGACTGTAAGTTGTTCAATCAGCCAAGTTGTGTTCGCTTACTAGGGCAACCTCAGGAATAGAACATACCGGGGGGGTTTGGTGTTGCCTGTGGCCGGAATACAAAATTCGACCCGATGTCTCCGGACACAATTTGAGCATGGCACTACAATGCTCTTCTTTTAGTTTTCGGATCGACTAACTATTCACGATGGCATACAATATGGTTCTTACCTTGTCGGTCACATTTCATCTTGAGTCTCCGACATTCTGGACACACATCCAATGATCAGCCTGCCTACCTCGCTTCAATTGGTCAGCTGACTTACCTGCACAGCTGTAACATGGTCGTTGTTTTCGCTGTTTCCGGGGCCTAGAGTCTTCGTCAGCCTCATTATCGTAGGCTGGGCCATCGCTGCGGAGGCGATGCATTACTTTGTCCGATGTCGATTTGTCCGGTCGCGTCGCTTCTCGTTGGCCTGTAATCGTGCGATGATAAGTAAAAGGGAGGATCGGAGATGAGATAATGTACGGAGAAGATTTGTTGGTAGCATCGGCTTTTACGCGTGGACGAAAGAAAGTCTTAGGTGGGGTTTATGTGGGGTATGGGGTAGAGCGGGGAAATGGGCCAATAGAATCTTTGGGGTTCGACAAGAAGGGTAGGTCGGTTAATGCCGATTTATTAGGTAATGAGCCGGTACTGTAGTAATATACTGTGTTTCAAGTAATTTTCACTGTGTCATTCATTCGCGCACAAGGTCCACCCAGAGCACTAACACGCGCTGTAATTACGGCGTTTTAGCGCTTCACTACGGGCTATCCATTGATGCAAGCTCCTACTCATAGAGTACAATAGGGTCCTCGAGTACATATGTAAGCCTTCTATTATTAGGATTTCATATGCAATACAAACCTATTGCAAGATATTTTGATCATGTATTCGAAATTGCGGAGTGTTGAGCACAGAGGTAGTGTATGGAAGTCCCCTTTTTTGACCCCCCAGAAGCCTACTACTATAGTACGCAACGGCCATCGAACCCACTTTAGATACGTGTATACCCTCAATCAACGATCAATCAAGCTAAGTGAATTTGGAAAGATTCTCCGTGTTGAAAAGGTATAACTGTATAAATAATCGGAAGTGTGGATGTGTTGGCGAAGGTCAGTCTTCCTTTAGAGTAACTTTTTCCTACATCCGATGTGGTGCCATATGGGACGTATGTCATCGGACATTACAATACGCGCGAAGGTACGATTGTGCCCGAAAGCTATCGGCATCGTGAATATATGCCTATCATGTCGCTCGACTTGAGACAATGTTCCAGCAGACATCTTTGATTTAACATATCCCATAATAGCCATGGCCCCTTTCATGAACGAATACGAGTCTGCCTTCGTCAACGACGTTGGCGTGAACAGTCTCAAGCAGAAGGCCGGCGCCAGCCATGTCGAGATTGCTGCTACCGCGAAGCCTCCAGTCGCTGATGATTATATGTATGATTTTAAATTTAATCATGCGCTCCCTACATCCGATGTTCTAGGAGTTGAGATTCCTGTCGATTGCGATGCTCAAAAAGAAGCCGAGACTATTCTGGCTCGCCTTTCCGAGGCCCTAGGAAAAGGAGATGCCCAGAGTTTCACAGACCTATTTCTTGATTACGGTGTTTGGAGAGACAAACTCTCTTTCACCTGGGACTACCGCACTTTCAACTTCAAGCCGGCGATCCTTAAGGCAGCCACCGATCTTTTCTCTCACACCAAGGCGACCAACCTCAAATTCCTCACACCCGCACCCGCTATCCGCCGGCCCTACCCCGACTATGCTTATCTGCAATTTGTCGCATCGTTTGAGACTGATGTTGTTCTTGCTTCGGCCGCAGTCACTAGTGTCCTTACCAAGGATGGCTGGAAGATCTATCACATGCACACCGTTGCTGAGAAATTGAAGCAATTCCCAGAGCTTCCCGTTCACGACGGCCATATGACCGGGCTTATTAGCTGGGAAAAGCAAAGGGAGATAGATGTTGACGCTGCTAATCCCGAGGTTTTGATTATTGGAGGTGGCCAAAAGTAAGTTGAATGAAGTCCCCCTTAAACCTTCTCGGCTCATTTACAGTACTAACGCTCCAACAGCGGACTGGCGTTAGCTGCCCGATGCAAGGCCCTCGGTATGGATAATCTCATCATAGAGCGCAGCGAGGAAATTGGTGAAGTCTGGACGAAGCGCTACGAATACCTATCGCTTCATTTCCCTCATTGGGCCGACGACTTGCCCTACTTTCCCTATCCAAAGCGCTGGCCTACATATACTCCCTCCCAGAAGCAGGGATGTTATATGCAGTGGTATGCTTCGGCTCTTGAGCTGAACATCTGGACTAAATCGTCTGTTGTCAAGGCTGAGCAGGACGACCAAGGTAACTGGACTGTCGTTATCAACAAGGGTGGCAAAGAGAGCAGGACCCTGCACCCCAAGCAGGTTGTGTTGGCCACTTCCTTATTGGGAATTCCTAAGCTCCCCCAAACCCCTGGCATGGATATTTTCAAGGGAGCCATTCGCCACTCATCCGCACATGACAGCTCCCGCGAATTCGTCGGCAAGAAGGTCTGCGTAGTCGGCACATCATCCTCTGGTTTCGACACTGCCTTCGACTGCTTGCGTCGTGGCGTCGACGTCACCCTCCTTCAGCGGTCGCCAACCTACATCATGTCCCTCACTCACTCCGTTCCGCGCATGATCGGGAACTATGGCCCGGATGCTGACTTAAACCGACCCAGTCACGAAGAGCAGGATAGGCTATTCTTTGCCACTCCCACCGGCCCAGCTGAAGAACTAGCAAGGCGCACAGCCAAGGTTCTCGAGGACCTCGACCGACCGCTTCTCGAGGGGCTAAACGCCCGCGGTCTACGAACATGGCGTGGCCAGCGCGGCACTGGCGGCTCAACCTTAGGCCAGACCCGTAATGGTGGTTTCTACTTCGACGCCGGCGCTTGCGAGCACATTATCAACGGCAAGATCAAGGTAGAGCCCGGATATATCGAGCGCTTCACCGAGGACAAGGTTATCCTCAACGGCGGTCGCGAGCGCGAGTTCGACCTGGTCGTCTTCGCGACCGGCTTCTCCGACACCATTAACTCCGTACGAGCTATTCTCGGTGACAAGATAGCCAACCAGTTCAATCCCATTTGGGGTATTGACGAGGAGGGCGAGTTCAAGGGCGCCTATAGGGAGACTGGGGTGCCTAACCTTTGGCTCATGGTTGGCTATCTCCCCTACACCCGTTATCACTCCGCGTTGCTCGCTATGCGATTGAAGGCTTTGAAGGAGGGTGTTGCTACTGCACCTTATACGCAGTGAGTGAGTTATTCTAGCTCAGGTAATGATAACCTGCCGACATCATGATGACCATGATTGCAGGGACGTTTCTGAACGGGGGCGCGTTGGAGGTTCTGGGGCATCTTCCCCTGAATTGCCCTATAAATGTAAGCTTTAAGGGAGTAGAAATAGCGCATATCCTTCTATAGAGAATGAACCAATCAAATCGAAACATCTCCGACGCATCGGGTTTATTAATTTCTGTGATCCATCAGCTTTACATTTTCCTGGTAATCGTTTTCAATCAAATAGATATATTCTTCTTAACCTCTTTAAAAAGATTTTAAGCAAGCTTCGGAACCTGTTCTAGAAATTGTCGTGATAGGTTTTTCTATTTGGGGGGAAATTATAGTGCTCTGTGGTGCCATATGCACTATAACGAGTCACTTTTAGGGCATATAATAAAAATGGGTCTGTGGTCTGCTATCTCAAAACACAATTTAATTTAGCACGACAAACGGATATGTACTTTATTTTCTATTCATGTATATTCTATCTTATGCTGCCATAGATATCGCAATATGGAGGCAATATTCCCTTCTTAAGACGACTTCTTGACGGGTCCATACCAATCGTCATACCCGAGATCGAAGCCCCATAGCGGGGTGTTAATGCGCTTCGCCTTGCCATTAGCGGCCAATTGGTCGAGCACATCTAGGTCCTCTTTCGAGAGTTCAATGACCTCTCTGTTCGAAGAAATGCGCTTCTCGGTTACGGACTTGGGCAGCACTACAGCGCCCTTGTTAACATGGTAGCTGATGAGGATTGTTGCGGCCGAAACACCATTCTTTTCGGCGATCTTCTGGATATCGGGGTCGGTCATGATGGGGGCGCCTGTCAAGCATTAGCCCCGCTACTAGCTTCCTCCAAATAGCGCCACCACCATCACCACTACCACCTAACAATCGCTGAAATTTAGTGACTTACCAGTGGAACCGAGCGGCGAGTACGCTTCGAGTAGAATGCCGAGCTTATCGCAATACGCGCGGAGTTCATGCTGGGGAAGGAAGGGGTGCAGCTCGACTTGGTTTACCGCGGGGACGATTGTCCACTTCTTGCGGAGCTCCTCCAGATATGGGATCGACCAGTTAGCGACGCCGATGGCCTTGACCTTGCCGGATTTGTAAATTTCTTCCATCTGACGCCATGTCTCGCTCTGATCCCACGATCGGTCGACCGCCCGTGTGCCATCAGGGTTTACCGGGAAAATCTCGCTCGTCTCGTTCTATCGGCGCGATTAATTGAGATTAGGCTTCGGGAGGCTCGACATTAGGAGACTCTCAACTTACTGGAACTAATCGGACGGGCCAGTGGACGAGCTGTGAGAGAGACCGTCAGTTCAAGTCCTGCGACCTTAATATAGGGCAAGGACAACAGTCTTACATAAAGATCAAGGTAATCCACATCTAGATCTTTAAGAGTTTTCTCTAATCCTGCTTTGACGTTGTCTTGGTGGCTGTTCCAGACCTTGCTGGTGATGAAGATTTCTTCACGAGGCACCCCGCTATCCTTGATGCCCTGACCAACCTCGGTCTCATTAGCTATGGATTTCGTTAGGGCAATTCTCGACATAAATGGCCGTTCAGTTGATTCTGCTCACCATAGACTCTACGTTTTGGTTAGCAAGTTTTGATTTATCCTGTCACGGAATACGCGTTTTGACTTACAGTGCTGCGTCGATGTGCCGGTATCCATCTTTCAGGGCGTAAGCCACCGCGCTTCGAACCTCACCGGGCTTGGACTGCCACGTCCCTGAGGATAACCAATGTTAGCAGCTGAAAATTCCTGGAGTCCAGCGCAGTCAAATGGAATTTGGCACTGACCGAGGCCGACAGCGGGAATTTTTGCGCCCGTGTTGAGCGTGAAGTGAGTTGGAGGTGCCATTATGCTCTAGAAAGACAGATTTCTTTACTGTTGGCTCAATTGGACAAAAGAGAGAGCGAAGTGGAAGATGTACGAAAACAAGATTTCAATTACCCCCTCGTTGACGTAGTTATTTGGGCAAAAAAAGTTAAGCGCACCCCATACGACATACCCCGTACCTCCTCCTTCCGACATGCGGTACGTCGGTATAATGGCATACGACGGCACAAAGGGGGGTGGTGGTGCGCCGCAGACGCCATCGCAACTACAAGTGGGACCGGTGGAACTGATGAAATTAGTTGAAACTAAAGGCAAAATCGCCGATCGGACTTTCTTTCTTAGCTAGCTGGTTTCTACTAAACTAGCAATTATCTCCGGCGCACTTATAGCAGTGGCAAACCCGTGTCTACAGAATCAATTTTTTTGAGAGCCGGTGATGAGGTTGTCAAACACGCGTTACTTTAGTGGATCGTCATATATGTCGGCGGTATGTTTAGGGGTATAGGCAGTGAGCTTACTTGGCCGGTCCGTCCGTTTCTTCGGTTCGCTAATCGAGTAGTGAAAATGCATATCTCCGACGCTCGACCGCCGAAGCCGTTACAGGCCTCTATTACCCCTTTAACGAAACCAGTCTTAACATAATTCCACATTCAAACCAACACGGCCCCGGTATGCCTCTCATCTAACAGTGCCATCTCCTATAATCCGTCCTATACATCATGAAACCCGCGCTTCTAATCTCCGGCGATAGAGCCAACATCACCACGCTCTCCCTTGACCTTGAGAAAAAGGAGTTAAGCGTCGTCGCCAATTACCCAGCACCCAAGGATTCTTCCTGGGTTGAGCTCTCGTCCTCCAAAGGTAACGTTGATCGTTTAGTCGGCCTATCCGAGGATCTGTTAGATGGTTATTTATACACCTTCGAAATCGATCATGAGCGCAAAATTATCAAGATTACGAGTCGGCAACCAACTTTAGGGGCACCAGCTCACTGTGAGTAATCATCTAACCTTCTATTGTCCTTGAGGCTATTCCTAAACTTCATTGGATAGTCATCACTCTACGTGACAACTCTGCCCTAGCCCTCTCTACTGTGAGTGATGAACAGCAATACGCAGCATCACTTTATCTAATTCTCACAACAACTAGTACCTAGGACAATCTCTTGCCCTCTATCCTATTTCAATCACCGATGAAGCTGGGCTCTTACTCACGGATACCCCTCGAACGGAAGTTCTGGTAGAATTTCCGTATAAATCGGTCGGCCATGGACCAAACCTAGGCCGACAGCGTCAATGTCATCCACATCAAGTACTCGAAGACAGTCGGGGTCTTCTTTACGTCCCCGACTTGGGGGCTGATCGTGTATGGATCTTCCGTCGTGATCAGCTGAGCCTGAAGCCGTGCGGTTGGCTCCAGTGTCCTGCTGGTACAGGCGCTCGGCACGCCGTTTTCTCACCCGATGGTACGTCAACTCCACGACCTTCTAACTCTACCTTGTAATATCAATCTAATAAAGAATATAGAGAAAATCATATATGTGATAGGAGAACTCTCACATAAAGTTGTCGCCTTCGACCTATCGACATCTCCCACCGAAGACATCCAACCCATCGATGGTTTCGCACCTCACGTTATCCCTCCAAGCGTCCACCCCGATCATCAGTATATGATGGACTCCTCCGAGATCCGGCTGCACCCAAAGATTCCAAACGTCTTATATGTCACAAACAGATGGGAAAGGCACATTGCAGAGCGAGAGCCTCATCTAGAAAATGTCCCCAAGGAACTGCAGCCAGGAGACGCGATCGCTATTATCTTGCTCTCGAGAAATGGCAGGAAAGTGGAAAGTATTAATTGGGTACGGACCAACCTCGATACAATCAGAGGTATCACCCTCAGTAACGACGGCAAATACGTCGCAGCAGTCGGGCAAGAAGGTGGCGGGGTTGAGATATATGAAATTGGTGGGGAGAGAGGTGACAGGTGGGCTCTCGTGGCTAGCTTGAATGAGGGTCTGGATATTGGGATTAAGCATGCCGTTTGGTTGTAGAAATCGAATGAGTCCTATAGATTAGACGTTCAGGCAGTGATCTATTCTTGCTACTCGTATTTCTTCACTTTATTTGGTGCAATCTCTGTCCATAACGCGATCTTCCTAGCCGGTCGGTGCTATAATGGCGTATATAGGTATTCTACCGTCATAGGGTTGATGATCCATACATTTCTCGATTCTAGCAGGATGGTGATTACTTTGTGCAAACAATTACATCATTTCACTAAGATTTCAATCTCCTGTTCGATAATTGTAACATTGAATTTGTTTATGTTAAAAAATACTATATGAAGATTGAAAAAGATTTGTCTAGCAGGCTATCTTCATACAATGCGTTTCACATGTCGTTGGATGACCTACCTCGTGTTGACATCCTCGGTAACATGTACTTCTATCTCATTCTCCTCGTCAACAAGTCTGTCTCCAAAGAAACTTGCGATCTGCTCCAAACTCTTTCCACTAGTCTCCGGGACGAAGAAAAACGAGAACGCTGAAGCTGCAAAACAGAAGCAACCAAAGAAAAGGTAAGTACCCCAACCGAGTTTCAGCTGCATCTCGGGGACGATGACACCGATGATAAAATTCGACAGCCAGTTCATAGCAGTTGCAGCACCAACACCCTTGGCGCGCTGAGCGCTGGGGAATACCTCTGCCGGTAGGATCCATGCAATAGGACCATAGGACCCGGCGTACGCAGCGATGTAGATGTCTAGGCAATCAGCAAGGAGCGAGTTACACGCCTAGGTATGTATATAGGGGCACTTACAGATAAGAGCTACACCAAACCAGCCAATACCCGTGTTAGTCTCCCATTTATCGTTGTATTTGCTTACAATACCAGCCATAATCAAATGAGGAATGCCCATAGCGACGCCCCCGATGATAGAAAGACTCCGCCGCCCCAAGTGTTCGAGGAATAAGAGGAGTGGTACTGCGAACACGAACATGACAATATTGACCATTCCGCTCAAGATGAGAGAATTTTCGTAGCTTTGTCCGAGGGCGGCGAAGAAGATAGGTGCATAGTATACGAAAGCATTGACACCTAAATTTCAATTAGTATTGTTATAAATTCAACATTCGCATAGCGTCGTAGTATTAACCTGAGAACTGCTGGAAGAATGGAATCGCCAGCGCGATGATGGTACGGCGGATGAACTTAGGCTTGAAGAGTTCACCCCACTGTTTGAGCTGAAGCGTGACGAAGCCGATGTCAGTGCCCCATTCACGAGTCACCGCAAGTTCCTGAAGTTCGACTTCACGCAGAATCCCTCTCCACTCTAGCTGGATTCGGCTGTCTGTTTCGGGAACGCGTCGTAGTTTCTCGAGAGAACGTAAGCTGTCTTCGTCGCGGTGGCGCATTGCTAGCCATCTTGGCGAATACGGGAAGAATTGAATTCCGATGCCAACCATCAGCGCAGGGAACATCTGCAGAAGGAACGGTAACCTGAAAGCCCAGTCGCCTGAAATTTGACGAGTTCCGTATGTAATCCAATAAGCAACGATGGCCCCGATGACGATAGAAATCTGTTCAAGAACAAGAAGTGAACCCCTGAGATTGGGAGGCGCAATCTCGGAAATGTACAATGGGGCTCCCATAGCGAGTGTACCCACACCGATACCACCTATGGTTCGTCCGGCAACGAGGGTTCCATAGTTGTGTGCGGCTGTCTGAATAATGGAACCGACGCAAAAGATGATTGCGGCAAAGGCGAGTCCCCATTTTCTAGAGTAACGGTCGGCAAGCAGAGGGAAAAATAAGCAACCGATGAAGGCGCCAAATTCCAACATGCCAGTCATGAAGCCAGTGTTAAAGCCATAGCGAGCGTTACCCGGTGCTACCTCAGGGAATTGCTCACGGAACTGTGACATCGTAAGAATGAGGGAGATGACACCTTGATCGTAGCCGAAGGAGAATCCACCGAGGGAGGCCAAGAGTGCGGCACCAAACACGTAGGGTGATTGTATGATACCTTTGATTCCTTTGTTTCCGTAGCTAATCATGGCCGTAGACTCCCCATGAGAGGGGGCATCCTCGAGGTGGTCCGAACCGTCCTTATTATCCAACATCTTCGTCCTTGTCGAGAGAGGGCCGTAGAATGATCAAAACAGGCAGATACTGATTCTTGATGTAGAGAATGGAAGTAATGATGTCTGAAGATAAGAGTAGAACTGATCAGTGTTGTTGATGAGGAAAGCAACACTTATATATCCAGGGATCCATGTTTACCGATCACCTTGATACATATGCATGGTACGCCAATCTACACCCCATGGGGAAACGGTGTAGATTCGCGTGCTTTCCCCCATGGGGTCCATGGAGGCTCGAGAGTCGCGAAAATCCACCCGGACGAAATGATACCTAGGTATGTATCCACATATCGGATTTATATTCGATGAGATCGGATATAAAACCTGGGCAGTGGACAACCAGTCTCCTTCTTTTTCCTTGCTTGTCTGACGTATAACAAGGCGTAATCTCGGTAGGAATCGAAAATCGCGCAGCTGTTATGGATCTAGGAAGATTGATAAGATGTTTCTATATACATGGAAAAATGTAGGAAAGGTTGAAAAGAACTGATTAGGAATGCAAGTTTCAAGTCTTCTCCAATCTCAAGTTACGTAATCTACACTGCACTGACCACTGCATTACGAGACCAATGATTAGATAAGCACGGACTTATATTCAGAAAATCAATTCTGATTGGCTGGACCTGCTGTCCCCGGAGATTAGGTGAGCGAACTGTCTTCAAATCCACCGTCATGCATTCATTCATTCATTCCAAACCTTTGCAAGTTCTCTTACAGTCACGGATGTACTTAATTCAACAACCACCAGGAAATATTATAAAGCATGGCAACTTTTAATTACGTCAATGCTCATAATTGATCAAGAAATTGACCACGGAATCGCCGACCGAGGAAACAGCGATCGTGCTACAGGGCTAGCACGGGAATGTGGACATATTTTAACTGTCGGAACTCCGCCCGGTTACTGTGACTTCTCGGAGGCACGTGCACCGTTAACCTGCCCTAAAAAGCGCGAAGACGAAAACGCAACTTTGGAAGTTCATCCGTCACCCATCGTTCTCGCCACATATTAGAAATCAGCTGAAGATGAATATTCGATAGATTCGATGGGGTGTTGCACAATATTTATTTTAGAGACTTGCATTTTTTCATGTGCAACTTTGGTTGGTCACAATTATCACCAAATCAAGATCACAAGCGAGTTGGCCCCATCTTCGAGAAGCTGACGAATCCCGAACCGGGTAAGCCCTCTTTTTCCATTTCTTTGCTCTTTGTTTGCATTTTTATAATTGCTTTTTTGTTTGGGGGGCTTAAAAGGTCATTAAATTAATTATGCATCATTGAAGTTCCTGATGTCTTTTGAGTTGCCTCTTGTTGAGATGATACTACCTGCCTACCTAGAACTCAGCCGCAAGGAGCTCTGCCTGAGTGGTAGCTTCAAGGGTTAGCCCCCGCATTTCAGCGCTGCTGCATGCTAAACGGTGGCATCCGATAGTGGAAGACATGTTCTCTGCGCCATACACAGCCTCAATCCGGTACTGTGGTCACCCTAAGATGAACCATGCATGCATATCTCGATGCAGGCAGTCGCCCTAAGCCTCAACACACCGGAACCCCCATCACATACCAATCAAGATAGGAAAAGAATGATGTCAGATCCTAGCGTCTCGCCCTCCTGCGGCTGAGTTCATTAAGCTACCAACATATGTTTCTATGCGGTGAACATCAATCCTTGCATCTCATGTGCGGTTGTTGTCACTGTGGTCACGTAAGCGCCGGCCTGCATGATGGTGCGACATCAATTTTCGAATGTTTGTCCGCATGGATACTACTACCCTAGGCAGCCCCCAACGAGAGCCTCGCCATGATTGACAAACTTTTTTCCATATAAAGGATCAGAAGATCTCCTCGAATATGCCTAGCGATTCTAGACAAGCTTATCATTTCTGTATATATTAATTTAAATCTGCAAAAACAAGTTCCTCCTCATCAATTACCTACCTACCTAATTACATACAATGGCTTGCCACTACGACAGGCATTATTGGAACCACGACCTGACCAGAAATTTGGCTCACCGCCTCTCTCGTGACAGTCGCCATAGCGGCCATGCAACACAATACATAGTGAACGAGGGAAGGATGATTGTCGACCAAAAGACTCTGAGACATAGCAATGCAGTCATCTACAATGCCCCAGGCTCCACGTTGCGCTTCGTACCATCAACACACACCTATCATTCCGTCACCAGCCATAGTTCGCACTACGAACCAGAGCCCCATTGGTCTTCAACGTCTTTATGGATCCGCCAATGCCGCGGCTGCTGCAAGTACCGAGAGATATACTACGGAAACTACTGTCATGAGTGTACGTCCATACAACAAGTCACTTTACCGCATCGCGAGAGGAACTTGCTAGCAGATTGCGAATACCGGCATTTACCACCAGCACCGGAGAGAAAGAGAGTTGGATGGCGTTGAGAAAGCTGACTTCTTAAGGTTATGGCTATTTTTCAGTTGGGCCTCGGTGGTGGGATGCTTCTCGAGATCATGCCTCTGTTTGCAACTCTCGTGGATTTTTCTTGTGCATTTTGCTTTAGAATGACCTTTCTTGGCGTTGTATGATTTTATGATGCAATGAAATTTGAAGAATAATAGACCATGTAGCTAGAAATAAGATTTGCCCATAGACATCATCATTGACCTATACCAGCCCCTATCAATTTCGTTCGACGGCCCACTTACTAGCTTCAGTATTACCTGACTATACCGTCGTCTCACATACTACCTCATGTTAGATTATGGAAACTTGACTTGCCAATAGAGGAGGATGTTACCCGAAAAGGGGGAAGGTGGCTTGAATTATTAATAAATACTTGTTTAGTTTCATTGATACACAAAGACATTGATTTCAAACCATGTCCTAAATTAGCGACAATGTTTGTTTTCCGTAGGTTCATTATTTTTATATAGCAATGTAGAAAATCCTTTGATCTATCTCTTTCGTATGATTAATCATCATCTCCAATCATTACGGTAGGATTGCATTAATCAGGTTTAAGATACGTTCAAAATGGGTAACCTCAACAGCAGTTTCGGGGTTGAGATCGAATTCGTAATAGGCACTCAGGTTGGAAGAGGGGAGAGGGCAAAACCTCGAATGTTTCAAAATTCGCCCGGAAAACCGATTGCATACGACATGTCAGAAATTGATTGGCTCCGCAATACTCCGGCAGGTCTCGTCCAAGAAGCCATCAGGGCTTGTATTGAAGAAGCATTGGTAGGTCACACAGGCGATCGTGTTATTACCTCTCAAATAGAGCTATTGAACGATGTGAACTCCCGGCATCTTAGCAGATACGGCTTACAATGGAATATAGACCAAGATGTAAGTGTTGCTATGGATGGGGATCTCATCGAAAGAGATAAGAACTTCAAAAACTACGAGTTTATTAACATTGAAATAACTTCACCCGCTCTCATTGCTACAGATAGGTCTTACGATGAAATCCGTCACGTTCTGGCCGCACTTCACCAAAGATTCTGAATACTTGCTCCACCAAGTGCAGGTCTCCACGTCCACTATGGTAGGGGTAAGGATTGGATACCTTTTACTGACTTACGAAAAATCGCTGCTCTTCTATATGCGGCTGATCCAATATTAGCACAAATGCACCCCTCTCGCCGACGCAACGAAAGCAGCCAATGGTGCTTGAGTAATCGTCTTTACAGTAACTTAGCACACGGAGTCCCCATACAAGAAGCCTTGGCAAATATCGCTGGGTCCTTATTAAACATGACAGACGAAGCAGAACCCGAAGAGATACCAAAAGATCTGCCTTCGGTTATGAAATATCAAGAAGAGAAAAATAAACGTGATAGCCAGACAGGGAACAATTTCAAATCCATCTTCGAGCGAGGAACTATCGAAGGCTATACTTTCTCACGAGATAACTTCAATGCTGCTTACTGGTACTTTATGCACGGTAAGGAGACAATTCCAGGTTTCGAAAAAGGAAAGCCTTTAGATATCATACCAGCGGCAAGAGAATTACTTTCGGCTCCGACTGTGCCTGTACTCGCCATTTTGATGGACCATAGTCATAACGACCGGTTAGCGTACAATTTTCACGCCTACCTAAATTCATATTATCGAAGGCCGAATTCTTTAAACCAGCCCAAGCGCACTATCGAATTTCGACAAGCTGCCGGCACGGTTGAAGCTGAAGAAATCATAGCGTACGCTAAAATTGCTGTTCGAATATGTGAATGCGCGTCTATGGCTACTACAGATGATCTCTGGAAGATGATAGGGGATCTTGTTGTAGGTGAGAAGGATAGTAATTGGTACGATATATTTGATTTCCTCGTTGACCTTAAACTTGAACCTGAAGCCAGGGTTATCGAACGACGCATGGCTCGAGAACGAGGAATCGAGATTCTAGATCAAGAGCGCGGTCTAGTGAAACACCCAATTCCCAAATCTAAATCAAGTTCAGTCTTGTCTTTGTTAGGTAAAATCCTCCCCGGGTCACAGGAGGGCTCTCCCGGTCGGTCACGATCATCGGGGGTAAGCGAAGGGAGTCATCGAGGCCGTTCCGGACGTCACTATACCTGATATCTGATTTGGATGGAAACAAGGATTTTAATCTACGATTCCACGAACTCGGGTTTAAAGGTCCATATTTAAGGGACTAAAGAGGTACGTGTCAAAATTAATAGAGTAACTGTTCGTCTATTCACTAAATCTATTTAAATTAAATAGTTATAAATACAGGTAAGTAATTTTGATAATCAATCCTAAATGTGAGTTATATGTACTTGACAAGGAAGTTAGCCCTGCCTAGCATGAAAACAAACACCCATAACTCTATAAACCTACCATGATGAGACCAAACCCCTCATGTTCTGTTTAAAGGAAGAAATAGTGATACCAATACCGAAATTCCAAGTGCCATCCTTGTCGGAAGTAGTCAACGGATCAATTATATTGCTAGCGGTTTGTGAGCTTATAAATCTGAACAGGGGAGCAACTACTGCCTATGGATCGGCATCCGACGACTAGGTATGTTTTAGGCTATTCCCTAGGAAGATATCTCCTGCATTGAAAATGACAACAGAAATCTTGCACGAGGGGGAATCAGAAGTTTTGATCACTAATCACAGGGGTTTCAAGGGTAGAATAAAGCGGTGAAGCATGTAAAAGAGTCACACTAAGGAGGATTACCTTCGGACATGTTTTTCGGCTTCGGCTTCGGTCTCGGACTTGTAAAGGGCACGTAAGTTCTTAATTCTATTAGAAAATGTTCGGCATTTGGCTACACTAATTACTTCTGCTCTCACCTTCCGTCTGTGGAGTCCGTGAGGGTCCACTTTATCTCGGACCGTTCCGTTCTATCGGTTCGGGTTTTGGGACCTCTTAGATTGGACAATCATGGCCTTGGACCGGGGTAGTATCTGATACCATTAATCCACTATGCGCTGCGATTTTATTGAACGGAATAATAGACCCGATATCGAATGATCTTTCAATTCGCTTCGTGAGCAACTGGCTAGGTGTTCATCTTAAAGCATAGATATCTCCGATTGTAGAAATTTGCATTGCCAAGCCCTAACCCATGCTGTGTTGCCTACTTGGTATCAAAGCTTGCGAACAAAAAGACCCTGTTGAGAACTTCGATCGAAGCAACTAGGTAAAGATGGCGAGAGGGTCCATGATTCTAGGCAGCTGTCAGGTCTGATTCGATTTCCCCTCACAACTGCCTTCAACACCGCCACGGGATCTACCAGGAACCACAATTCCAAGCAATTATATAAACCTGTATCAATCCAACTTCATCCCATCCTCACCATCCTCCAAACCACCATAGTAATATCATTTCTGAACTTGTGCGAATATAGATTAAATCGATTTCAATATGGTTTACCTCTGGGAAGGCCTTCAAGGCCCTACTAAACTCAACGCCTACCTCCTCACGGACATCTCCGACGATGAGCTCAAGTCATTCAAGCAGAAATTCGAGTTCGGCACCATGGCGCCATTCAGTACTATGCTCGAACTCGTGATCCAGAAAGCGCCAGAAGACTACCTCAACAAACCGCACGGGTACATCCGCATCAAAGAAACGGAAGCCGGTCGCAAGGGCCCCTTTGTCTTGATTGACGAGCAGCTCAAGCTCAAAGGCGCTGTGTGGTATGTTGACAACTTCGCTAGCGAGGACGAAGTCGATGACGACGTTGCAGAGTCGACGGAAGTCGTGTGGAAGATCCTCACTAAGACCGAGAGCCTTCCGGTCAATCACGTCAACTATGACATCGCGAATATGAGCATCGAGGAGGACCTCGGGAACCTCGGGGTCGATTTCCCAGTCACGGTGGACTTCGAGCAGCCTGAAGTCG
This sequence comes from Annulohypoxylon nitens, assembly GCA_022496965.1. Classification (NCBI taxonomy): domain Eukaryota; kingdom Fungi; phylum Ascomycota; class Sordariomycetes; order Xylariales; family Hypoxylaceae; genus Annulohypoxylon; species Annulohypoxylon nitens. Next base: position 37,815 of record MU386655.1, on the reverse strand, counting down.
CCGGCGCTACCGAGCACGACTTGAACATCGGGGAGTTCCGCTACGACCAGCCGGCGTATTTCACGGCGTACCCCGGAGAATACGAGATCAGCACAGATCTGGAACACCGCAAGAACATGGCGCCTATGCCGGATCGGGTAGCTCGGCTGAAGGAGGACGTAGCCAAGGCAGCGGGAATCAGGGATACTCGCTGGACGTTTGTTAGCGATGCGGAGCCGAGAAAGCAGAGAGACAGCACTGTGAAGGAATTCCCCGAGGGATGTGTTAGCTTCCAGCACAAGTACAACCCGGACTTCCCTTGGCCACCATACAAGTGGCCAGAGGAATCGCTATGATGGAAACTGGTATCAAGTTAGCTTCAATCCAGTATGCAATGGGGTGATCAAGTCTGAGATGGGATCGGCGATCCATATATCGGACTCGGGTTACACAGCTTAAGTAATCAAGGGGAAGAGAATGCAGAAAATATCAAGTTCGTATTAATTATGCCTCGTCGTGTCTCGTAAGATAGGAAACTTAAGGACTATCCAGGGCATGGCTTCTAGCTTGAGAGCCTGCCTGGCAAACGTCTATGTATATGCAACCGACCGCAATGCTGTGCCTGTAATGTATCCATGTGTACCCATGACTCCTAATGACTGAAATGTACGACAATAATATCGTCGTCCGATAATGTCCTTCCACCTCTTATTTCTGTTTTATACCGTCTCCTTGCCTCGTAGGGGGTTAAGCTTCATGCTGAAGTTGCTGACAGCTGGGCCAGCGTACTGGTCTACCTTAGCGTTAAACCCATCCTCGACCTTGTTCTGGTAGTGATCGATCTTATTATTGACCTTGCGCCCGACGAAAGTGCGGAAGCAGCCATACAAGCCCGTGCACAACCACAGCAGCGCATTCACGAGGTCAACCCAGACAGCACACTTCATGAGGGCGACGCTCGTGCCCTCGTAGTCGCCGCCATCGCGCTTGAGGAAGATCGCGGCGAAGGTGCCGAATAGCGCGATCCACAGCACGAACAGAATCAGGTCCCAGGCGAATAAGCGATGGGGTTGGGTGCGGCTGAATGGGTTCGGGATCGCGTATACGAGGCAGGTAAAGCAGGAGACGCCGGCGACGAAGAGAGCGTACACCCACCCGGCGGCTTGCGGGTTTCCGGCTCGGCGATCCACATCCACGCGGTGTCCGTACAGACCGATAACTATGATTGCGAGAATGAACTGAACACCGCGGGCAGCCCAGCGAGCCCAGGTCTCATAGATGTAGATCTGCTTGGTGGCGGCACCCTTGCCGACTTTGCTGGCGAGCGACTTGATTGCGAGAGGCATTTTGGCGGTTTTTTTTATCCTCCTGTAATGACCGTGGGTCTAAATGAATGTAGGTGTAGAAATGAGAGTATGTTTCCGATTAAAGAGCAGTCTGCCGAAGAGGTGTAAAATCTAGGTATCCGGATTCTAGAAATTGGAACTCAAGTAGTAAAATGGAAGGAATAATTTTACCAAATCTATTAATTATTGAAGGAATGCAGCGTGAATCGAAGACATCCAGCGTCCTGTGCGTGTACCGATGATGCAGAAGGAAATAGGAAATATGTGCTATGTGTACAAAAAAGAGTCATGGTGTCTAAAGGATACCTGTGACATATTTAAGTCAGAATACAATGGAAACTCAGCCATATTTCCGTCCGTGAATCAAAGACAAACAAGCGCCTAATGTGTGGAAACCCTTACGACGATAATTGACAAAGGTGGACGATAGACCTTTGAAGTATTGTGTCGCTTGTAAGTCCGAAACAAAGTGTTCTAATTCTGGATTTCCTAATTGAAGCATCGTGGCCAATCAAATGTCGGATCGATGGTGGACCGTGCTTTAGCTTTTGTCACTGACATAGCGTTTGCAAGGGCATCGACTGGCCACTATTTCGCAGCGCTTGAGACGTCGGCGCTTAACAGCCCATTTTAAACCACGATATGTTTTCCCGGCAGCGCTTGTACACGCGAAAATCTGTTGCAATTATCTTTCGTAACATCCAAACACGTTATAGGATATTAAAGATCTTCGTCAGGTTGAAACGATCTGCTGAAGATGCTTTGTGACACGGCAGATAGCGAAAATTGTTTAAGACTCTAAGTGACTATCCTCGCTTGGACCGAACCACTTGAGACCAGTATTGTCAATATTATCTACAATCTTCTACATTAGCGAAGTTCATTAGCGACGTTATACAAGTTCACCATGTGATCTTCTACGATTGATTCAATGTAAACTCATGATTCAATCAATTGCAGATCATCGCACACAATGTTGATAAATCTTCATCGTTTTCTTCCCGGGTGGATTTGAGAAGTCCCTAAACGCGGGGAGAAATACAGCAGATTAGCTCTGTGAAGTGAATTACTAATCACAACCCCTGCCTTTATGTAGAAAGTTATGCAGGAACACGGTAGCGGATACCTGGATTGGTGATTCAGAATAACTTCAAACTTTATACTAATTACCATGTGCTCGTCCGAAAGCTTAAGGTTGCAATCAGAGTCGGCTTCAGGGAATTGTCAGTTGGAAGGTGCGAGGGATCCGGTGACATATTTTAATGGAGCTACCAGTGTGCCTCGGCACATGTAAACCCCGGCATCGTCAAATTCCGTCTTCTCTAATTGGCCAATACAGATAGCCACACAATTCAGATACCCCTAAAAGGTGACATCATCATGCACTCCACATGTTTTCAGCACCGAACTTAAGGATCTGAATCACATGCCAACAAGAAAAAATACGACCATGATCATTTGGGACGAGTAGTGACGGAGGAAAACCGAAACATTCTAAGTCATGCCTTCTTCCCCACGAAAACCCCGGACATTCTATTACTAGTGCCTTCTATTCAGCCTAGGCTGACCCGGGGATGCAGCCCCAGATATAGTAATACAGCGGACTCTCATTGCCAATAGCGATGCGTTGAGTGGCTTAGGAGGCTAATTAGCGTCCCCGTAGCCACTTAGCTCAGTAGCTGTTTGCGGCATGGGTTCTAAAACGGGGAGACCCTTCCTAAATTCCCAGAATCACATGTCGGGATTACAAGCTCCTACGGGATTACGTTGTCGATAGGCTCGGCAAGAAGCTGCAATGGCCGAGCTTTTAAAGCATTAGAATGGCACCGCACCAACCTTAACTTTGAAGTCTTCAAGCTTTTGACGTTTTCCTTTTCTTCATCTCAATTTCTTTCTGACTTGGTATCCATATACTATAACCACATCACGACACTTGTATAATTACCATTAGAAAATTCTGTATAGACGATCAATCATTTTTTTACCATGTCCGGGACCTTCTCCAAGAGCGACGTCGCGTCGCATAACAAGGGCGATTCGCTGTGGATTATTGTTGATGACGATGTCTACGATCTAACCAAGTTCCAAGATGAACATCCTGGTATGTCGCCATTCAATTCATTCAATCCGCGTCGCATCTGCACAATTTAACTTTCGGGGTGCTGAAAGCCATGCACAATACCTAAAAAATCGGATTATTAACTGAAGTTTCAATTGCAGGTGGAAAGAAGATCTTGACTCGAGTTGCCGGAAAGGATGCGTCCAAGCAATTCTGGAAATACCACAACGACGGTATCCTTAAGAAATACAAGGCCTCTCTCCAAGTTGGTTCATTAGATACCAAGCCCAAGGCCGAACCAGCACCAGCACCAGAGCCAGTCCCGGCTCCAGCAGTATCTGCGCCCGCAAAGGAGATCCAAAAAGCCGTGGTTCCCGCAACCGTGCAAGAAGAAGCCGAAGCGCTAGAACCTTACGGCGATCTAATTCCATTCGCAGACCCCAGCTGGTACCAGGGTGTATGTATTCCCAGACCTTTGTTGCTTGTTTACGCTGCGTGATTGTTACCATGCTTATCGCAAATTGCCTCGGCTAATCTTTTGAGTTTAGTTCCACTCCCCATACGTCAACGAATCCCACGCAGCTCTCCGAAACGAAGTCCGGGAGTGGGTCGAAAGCGCAATCGAACCCAACGTCACAGAATGGGACGAGAAGAAGGAAGTGCCGCGCGAAATATTCCTCGAGGCCGGTCGCCGTGGTTACCTCGCCGGTTTGCTAGGTGTGCACTACCCTGTTGAATATACCAAGAACACCGTGAAAGCGGTTCCGCCTGAGAAATGGGATCTTTTCCACGAATTGACTATCACCGATGAGTTGTCGCGTGTCGGATCCGGCGGTTTCGTCTGGAATATGATCGGTGGTTTCGGTATTGGTTGTCCACCACTTGTCAAGTTCGGCAAGAAGGCTTTGAAGGACCGAATCTTGCCAGGCATCTTGTCCGGAGAGAAGCGAATCTGCTTGGCGATTACCGAACCCGACGCTGGAAGTGATGTCGCCAACCTAACGTGCGAGGCCAAGCTGAGCGAAGACGGCAAGCACTACATCGTTAATGGTGAGAAGAAATGGATCACAAACGGTATCTGGTGTGATTACTTCACTACTGCTGTGCGAACCGGTGGCGAAGGCATGAACGGTGTTTCCCTCCTCCTCATAGAGCGCGACTTCGGTGGTGTGAGCACGAGGAGAATGGACTGCCAAGGTGTGTGGTCGTCTGGTACCACGTACATCACCTTCGAAGACGTGAAAGTACCAGTCGAGAATCTCCTGGGTAAGGAGAACCAGGGCTTCAAGGGTAAGATTCCACATATCAATCGTTACCAGTACGCGATTCAAGTAGCTAACCCTATCTTAGTCATTATGACCAACTTTAACCACGAACGTATTGGTATCATCATTCAGTGCTTGCGCTTCTCGCGCGTGTGCTACGAGGAATCAGTCAAATATGGAAACAAGCGACGCACCTTCGGCAAGAAGTTGATCGAACACCCGGTAATTCGTATGAAACTAGCACACATGGCGCGACAGATTGAGGCCTCATACAGTTGGCTCGAGAACCTGATCTACCAGTGCCAGAAGATGGGTGAGACCGAGGCCATGCTTCGGCTTGGTGGACCTATCGCTGGTCTCAAGGCCCAGAGTACACTTACATTCGAATTCTGCGCTCGTGAAGCCAGTCAGATCTTCGGTGGTCTAAGTTACTCGCGCGGTGGTCAAGGTGCCAAGGTCGAGCGCCTCTACCGTGATGTACGTGCTTACGCTATCCCCGGTGGTAGCGAGGAGATTATGCTCGACTTGAGTATGAGGCAAAGCATGAGGGTTGCTAAAATCACGGGCATGAAACTGTAATAATACTAAGAAACGGGGAGATGAAGACGACGGGCGAGACAGGTACGATATGTACATAAGCAGGATGCTGTTTTGACCGGTGTACGTACTTGGGCGCATTGAATTGGATATTCGGTAGGCGCGTTTAAGGGGTTCGCATCAAGACTCCGGACATTGGATTGTTACCTTACATGTTAGTCATAAACCCAGCAATTGAAAAACTGCGGCAAGTGAGCTCTTTATTATCATTGTCTTCGTTGGATACCGTGCTATCGGATGCTGGTAGTTGCGGTTTCCTGGGTACCTACCTTAGTACATCGCATACGCTGTACGTACAAGGTAAGTACGATGTTGGGTGTAGGTATGTATGTACCTATGTATCCTGGGTGCCTTACGGACGGACTCAACCAGCTAGGGGACGCTCTTTCTTTCGACTTACAATTTCGCCATGTTGACAAGCTTATTCACTGCTCTAGTGATCCACGCTGAGTAACAATCGTAATGAAGTCGGCAATGGTACCTTCCACGGTTAATATCCCCCACACCCCAGACCCACAAATATGAAGAGCCTCTTTCGACTTCACCTTTACCCCTGACCCATTCTACCCCTTTTAGGACTGTGTATTCTAGAATGACAACCCTCTTTTTCGCTTCCTTGGGCATGAAATAATTCGTTCGAGTCATCCTATATACAATTATAGGAATGCCTGAACCATCAGGTACGAGTACTTGACATTAACACCGTATGAATAGGGAGTTGAAATATTACGTGTTTGACTGGAAAATTAGGAGTGGAAATCAGAGGGTACTTGCATTTTATATCGAATGAGTCACTGGTGTATGTATTCAGTCAGTCGCCTTATAATTGTCTATGTGTCAAGCGATTTCCCGTGCAATCAATGTCTAGTAAGTATTCATACCATAAGATAATGTCTAAGCCTATCGCCAAAATGATACCCCATAGGAGAAATGATAGTGTCTTGAGGTCCGATTTCTATCTAATCCATTGTTATGCAATTGTGTACTTATGAATATAGGCCAAAAGAAGTTCTTTGATGGCATAATCGTAGCCTAAATTTCGCGTAGGGGCCTTGGTAGCGACAATCTTCACCGTTTTATACATGTTGCAGTATCGGAAGCACACTTCCCAAATATCAAAAATAGATACTTAGTATCGAGTAGCAAGTGGTGTTAATTAACTAGATTAAAACCATCATTTGTGTCATAATGGATGGCAGTGTAGGGAACGCCAGAAGACAGTCGACAGCAACAACGAATGGTTTGCTTTGCTCATTTTAAGAAGAATCATGCACGGCTACGTGATACTCGGGAACCTTTGTATTTAAAAGGGGGTACTGGCTACATCTAGTTGCGACCAGGGAAGGTGCGGAATTTTTTGTTGTGCATATTAGGCACCTGCCTTCATTATATATAAAGACAACGGTATTTGAACGTATATTTTTTTCTGTTAAAAGCCCCTCACAGGGCCAGGATAAATGGGGACGTGGGAAAGAACGGTTCTACAGTTGATTCGAACCTCAGTCACCTCGCGAGGTCAGACCCATACTATCATTGATTTCGACTTCGAACGTCTTAGACGGCAGGTATCTGCCAGTTGACCACTTTACCCACCAAGCAGTCAAAGTACATTGTTACCTGAGGAATGAAATCAGTAACCCGTCTTGACGCTAAACGTTCTGCCAGGAAACTGATATAATCTTCTCCTCTATTCCTTTACTAACCCTTTTCCTTTTCTTATTCACCAACTTCCAGTCAACTTGCCAAACTGCCAGCACGATCAACTTGTACTGACCCTGACAGTCCACTGCAACACATCTTCTTCAACTTTAACCAAGCATCGATAGAAGGTAGGTGAATTTATTCTTGTCGCATTTCATCATCGGACATTTCTTTCAACCCCTCCAATCATCCCTAGACCTTTCATTCTATCATATCATCCACATCAAAGTCATCGTCCTCCAGACACCCACCAACCTCGACACCTTCCTTCCTATCTTCGGAAAATTCACTTTCATCATTTTCTCTCACTACGTGCACGGCACATTACTACTTGGTCATTCATTCAAACCTATTCATCATTGTCCACTAGTCTCCCCCCGGTATCGTAACCCTCTAGTTTGGCACCATACCCGTCCCACACCATTCAATCCAGCACGCGACTCATATTGTCGCTTACCAGATACTATTCCTTCGACTCTTTACTATTCCACACAACCTTCACATAGGTTTACTGACACTAAGCCTTTCCTTCATTAGTTCAAGCTTCTATTCTTAGCTTCAGCAGCATACCAGTTATCCCAAGACGCTTTCTTTGAAATTGCTTTGGGATATTCATTGCAACGATGTCGCACTACGGCCAACAGACCAAGTTCCCCTATGCCAGCCCTGACTCCTGCGGGGTGCCAAGTGTGTCGGACACGCATTCCGCGTATCTCGATGACAAGTACGACCCTGGTGCGATTCCTTTCCCGCTAAACCGGACTGGCCCTCAAGAGCCGAAGGTATCGACCGAACCCTGGCCGACGGCGGCAACCTTGGTCCAATCCGACCAGACTAGCAACGCAGACAACGATCGCAATGCAGTGGCGCCTCCTACTCGCAACCGCCCGTCTCCCGGCGGCAAACTCATTCAGCGATCAGTAGGCAGCGTGACTGCAATGAAGACTGGTGGGGACAGTGTGCCCTACACCAATGGTTTTAGGCCCACTGTCAAACCGTGGGTCAGCCCTTTCCAGCATCAACAGCAGCCTCTGTCGGACGGGGGATACATCCCCATGGGCCATATGCCTAGCTGGTACACCCGATACGTGCTCCACCCTGCTGTGTGGAAGCACCAGCTGCAAGTGACTGGCATCTCTGCCAACTACGGTGGAAACATCTTCCTCCCTTCAAACCAGTCCGCGAATATCCCAGAGGAGCTTTCGACCTCCCTCTGGCTAACCAACCTCCCCCCCGACTGTACCCACCAGCTATTGCTGGGAACCATCCGTGGCTGCGGCAAGATATACGCAGCCGTAATTAACCCCCCTATCATCCGCAACGACGGATTCTACAACGGCGCCCAGCACTCGACCGCTGCCTCGAAGCTCGTCTTCTTCGACCGCGCTGGCCTAGACAAACTCATGGCCAAGTCACAGGCCGGTGAGTTCTCCGTTGGCGGCTACGTCCCGCGGCTCCGCATGAACCGCATCCGATCCGCGCCCCGCCCCGCCGGTCCTCAATGCCGCGTCTTGCACATCGAGGGACCAAGCTGCATCGTGAACGAGGACTACCTAAACCATTTCTTCGCGTCCAAGTTCAAGTACGAACTTGAGATGGTTCTAACCCTCGCCGAGCACGGCACCCACGCTCGCCAGGAGTGGCGATTCGGCAGTTACCGTTGCCAAGCCGAGAGCGCTCGGCAGGCTATCCACCGCGAGAAGCTCCGCTACACACTGTCGGAGGCGGAGGCCCAACTCTGGGGCCAGGTCCAGGTCCACTTCGGCGTCGACCCTTGCGCCCAGGAGTAAGGGGTTGGGCATATTTCCTCCTCTCTCCATGATGGCCTTGCCCTGGTGAGAGGGCTGTACCTCGACCCTAAGAGGACCTACTATAAGGCTAGTTGACATTTGAGGGGGATATATGGCCGGGGCTGGCTACTGGGTAAGCAGGTAGCCCTGCCTGGGAGGGATGGGTGTCGGCCCCGGCGATGGCCTTCTTAGGCTGTTTGCCGCCCGCGTCGCAATATACGCGACAATTGGAGGGACTCCAGAATGGAGTTGGTCAGAGCCATCTCAACAACAACTGAGAGATTGCCTTGTGGCTGGTGCGGAGTTTTCCTTGACGGCGTTTTGGGGGATTTGCTTGGGCGGATTTCTGATGATTTTTCCTTGCACTACCTCTACCACCCTTTTAGATTGTACATACTAGGTAGTTGAGGGTGCAGATCCCAATTGACCCCCTTTCCCTTATTTCTTGATGAGCTGTTTATGACAACAGTACTAGAACGTGAACTAGTCTCCATATCGTAGTTGGCTCATAAAATTTATGATAGTAGTGATGATTAGTACCTAATACCTCCTAACAAGATCTACCCTCTCACACAAAGCTTCAACCTATCCAAACCTCAACATTTTGACGAAAGAGTTCGCGGACCCCTCACCCTAGATCAGCCTAAATATACCATCCTATCGTATTATATCGAGGGGTATTCCTACCATCTCATAGGATAAGAAATGTTTTCTCAGCTCCGAATAAATACACAACTCCAATTTGGAGGTACTTCGTAGAACGTAGACTGCTTCTGCGTAGTATCACTCTCGCTCTTCTACGTCGAGGTCCATATGTAGGTACCTAGTACTCATGGTTCCTCGACATCTCCTTACCCCAAGGTTGCATCTCCTAAATCAATGGTTCGACTAACGTTTGCCGAACTGATAACATTTTCTTAGCTTCTCGGGGGGAAGCTCTTGTTGTTCGACGGCGGCTAAGAGGTCCGCCTAAAACATGAGAATTAGTCAATGGCATAATTTATAGGTAAGTATGAAGCGAAAAAGAATGTACCTTATCCAGTGGTTAATGTGACCTGATAGTATATATATTTTGGCGCATCTATAACGAGGATATTAGTGAGCTTCCATTAGAACTATATATCGGGTACACAAGCAAGGTCCTCATACTTCAACATGGAATTGTCCCTCGCCGAGCTTCTTGTCTAAAACTATCTTCAGGATTCGTGTATCGGGGATGTATTTCGCTTTTATTTGCGTTATACACATGCTTTCATCCTTTCCTTCAATATCGTCTTTTCGTGGAGAGTCGGCATTTAACATTGTTGAGAGGATCAAGCGGACGTTGGAATAAACGCGGGGTATGCGCGTTGTAATCTACTAGAAGAAAGAAAGGATTTGAAGATGGTCTAAAAACACTTTAAAGGCCCGAAGCCTGCAATTGGGTAGGCTCAGTGGTTTCCAGGCCCAGAGCGGCTAGATCACCTAGGTCTAGTTCAGTGAATCCTTTCTCTATCAGCCACCTGCCTACTTTTCGTAACGCTGATTATAACCGTGATTTACTCAACTACCTAGCAAGGTTAATTTAACGTGTTTAAGCAAGTCTATAATGTGAATTGATTAGGTACCTTCTTACTGGTTTGACCTCCCAGATAGTGTAGGTAGGTAGTAGTTAAAACACCTAGCAGTGCAACGGTACGCATAGCAAGTAGGTTTGAATCTTACTATGATCTACCTTTTAACTAAGGCCACCAACCATCCTTTAGGCTCGGCTGGCCGTTAGAGGATGGCTCTGAGACGTTGGTAGAAAGTGGGCTAAGAAAAGGGGTTTTCCCTGATATAGATCGGATATCCAAGCGCCGGCGCCCTGGCAGCCTGGCTAGAGTAATGTGTGGAGAGCAGGAGTGTTGGATAATTCATTATGTCAAGCGAAACTCTAGCCCTGTTTCTACCTACACAGGAGTACTCTAGACGTCTTTGTGCGCCACTGTTGCGCCTGATGTGTATACAGTTCTTCTTGGAATAGTATCACTTCCTTCGTACGTAAACAATATCATCATCATCAACTATGGGACGTATGGACACTCGGATGCGTCTTACTCGAGTTTCTTGTCTGGAATCTACAGGGCTGAGACACCGTTGATCAATCGTCGAAATATCGCAAGAATTGTGATGTGGATATCTCTGGTAAAGAAGCCAAACTTTTCTCTAGCGACAAGCGGTCCTAATTTGGTTCTTATCGGAAGTTTCCTGTAATATAGGAGAATGTTGCACGCAAAACGCTCCGCTACACATCAAGATTAGTATCTAACTCTCGCGACTGTTTGTCAGCTAATCAAAGGGCTTCACAATCACTCAAACTATACCGAACTCTTCTGTAGTCTCCTCGAGCTCATTTCTAACGAAAGCGGGTGCCTAATAAATAAAAAACATTTGTTTTCATATTAATCATGCAAAGGGCTTAGTAAATTCACCTTCCGGCTCGAATTAATTCACATCTGTCTGAAGAAAAGTACAGATTCCGGCACTCTCTCCTAACATGTCCGAAATATTCCCGATGAATGAAAAGCCCACCCAGACTGCTGTACTGGACCGGTGAATATTATATGAACGAGAATAAGAAAAGAATTAGACAAAAAGAAGCTAATCTTGAAGATATTCTTAAAATTAGTATAGTATTTAGTCCGTCAGATGAAATATTTCAAGCCGCTCTCCCTCCACAGAAGAAAATGTAGCAAAAGCCAGAACCAAGACCATCTTCTAACATATACACTGGATTTCCTCTCTATCCCATATTATCTAAAGTTCCTGAAACCTGTTATAGAAAATTGAAAAAGAGACGCGCCTTGGAGAAGGCGGCAGCCATAATTTATAATCAGACATCATGAAACTTGGCTGAAGTATTTGGGAAAGCTCGATAGATCTCCCCGTTGGTGTGGATGAACGCTAGAGTTGAAGTTCGATAATAATTGACGTCAAGCGTTTTGTGCTAGCCGGTTAGGTCGAAGTCTGAACTCTGCGTAAGGCCCATTGGTAGCCTCGAATGAAGAAGTGGGAGTAGCCTATGTGTATACCGGGATCCTATCATAAGGGACTATTGTTATAGAATTTGTCGCGTAGCTCGGGTTGACTCATCCGCTAGGCGGCACACACTCGGCTAGAACAACTTGTTCATATACTTCACTACTTGCTCAGACTTCATTCTCCGAATCCGTTGGATGTACGTCATCTGGTGAATGAGTTCATGGCATACCTTGAGGGAGGGCTCTGATTTCCCACGTTTCTCCAAAACTTTCAGCCATTCGTCGAAGTAACCATGTCGTGTGTACCCTTTATCTCTGAAACGTTTCAAACAAACTGGTACATTTTTATCCTTCCTGTAGAAGTACTCATTCCCCTTTATTCTATCTTCTAGGGTGTTGAGCTGTCCCAGGTTCGCAGCGAGCACCTCTGCGAATACGCATGCAAGTGACCATACGTCACTCCCGCGTCCCATTTTTCTAGCTTTACCCATTTCCCATTCAGTCCTGTTCAAGTTAATTTCTGGAGGCTGGTAGCGGCTGGCTATCGTCCTTGGAGTCGTGCCCACAGTTATCGTGATGCGTTGTTCGGACCCTTTGTTCCGGGCACCTCCATCGGTCAAACTAAACTTCTTTACTGACATCGTCGTAATGCCAAAATCTATGAGTTTCCAAGTACCGACTATTCCGATATCAGAGGAGTCTCTTTCAAATACCAGAATATTTTCAGGTTTAATGTCCATATGACAAAAGCAGCTGCCTTTGCCTTTTGACTCTTGGTGGTGCAAGAATTCAAGCGCCTCTGCGAGACCTCGGATCTGCCTCATACATGACTTAAACCAGTCACCATCGACCGGCTCCTCATCATGACTTTTGAGTATCTCGTATTTCTCTCTCAGATTTCCCGTCGCACGGAATGACAGCGAATGAATGTTTTTTTCATCTGTGATCATCGTAAGGCAAGTGCAAATTTGGATTGGCTTATCGAGTAGGAGATTGCGTAGTTGTGCGAGGATTTTGGATTCTAGTTTTGCAGCTGGTAAATTCTTTGACAGGGTCTTCACCGCAACTAAAACCTCCTCGGTGTTCGACTTTACGAGGACTTTCATGTTAATAAAGTATCCTCTCTTTGGTGGGAAGAGAGTGAACGTACATCCTCATTGTTCCTCTTGAGATGGCCCGGGGGTATCATATACCCCAAGACGTCACCATTCTGGCCGTATCCTAACCGGCCCCCTTCCGTTCTGACTAATGGCATCTTCTGGCCACTTTCCAAGGTAATGTCTTCGCCTTCCGTGAGAACAGGCGCGGTAAAGAAAATGCGTGTGTCTAGGAAATAATCCCTTTTATCACGTAGTATAAAATTATCATCCAATTCGACTGCATGTAAGCTTTCGTCAAAATGGGTTTGAGATTGGGTTAGCTCGAGGATGGTACTTCTTGCATCTGAAGATCTAACGTAGACGAGCAATGAAATTGTTCTTAGGAGATATTTTTGGACAAATTTGACGCCATCATCTCCCATGTCTGGCACAACAATCCGCACATGAGCGCAAGTCCAGGATTTCTCGAGGTCCCCAATGGGGATGATGGAACCCGCCCAATCAGAGGGTCGTTTCATTTGAGAGATATGGTTATACAGACAATCCATTTTCAGATGATAGGAATGACGGTTTTGCTGGTACAGGATCCGAAGGCGGGGAATAGACGAGGGCTCGCTCGATCCGGTGCAGCAATCTCTTATAAGAGCCTCGTCCTCGCAACCTCTTGCATTGCTCAGTAGGATATTCCGGAGCCTACTGCTCAACCCCTGCTCTCCCGGCCACCCTTTTCCTTTCCAAAAGTCGGTTTTATTTGTCAATTACTATATCATATCTTGCCAGGGTGGCTGACCGGTCTGAAATAAACACAAATGCATATACCATACCTATTATCACAGTCACTTAGTTGCTATAGGCAGCATAAGGTTGGAGACTATACTCCATGTGCGAAGATCGACTCGTTTAAACCATACTAAATACATGCGTTTCGACGCAGTGGCGTCCGCATGCAAAACGCCATTTGACCTAAGGCCTGCTTCCACAGACAGCAATCTTTCGTCACTACTGGCTGATTACTTGCAAGCTCGTACCGAGAAACACGACCATGACTGCAGCATATGCTGCCGTGGAGGTGAGCACATCTTTCCCGCTCATATCGGTGGCAAAGATGACCATGAAAAGCGAAAAGAGTACCGTAGATATTGATACTGTTACTAGGTCTAGCGTGACTGTCGGGTTGAGGGTCATAAGTATAACCGGTGCAATAAGCGCAATACCCCCGAACAATGCCATGTGGAAACGTGACCTGATTCTTTCTAAGAGACTTCTCTCAAGCATTCTTGCCCTATCAAGCTCGCGGAAGCCGAGCGGTCCAATTGTATAGCGAGGGAGCGTGCCGACTTGAGAATTCATTCCCTCTAGCCATTGTGGTATCTTCCAGTGAGCTGCGTTCTCTCTTCCGGTAACCTGAAACTCTCTCTTTCCTCCAAGAAAGTCATAGGTGGTATGTTTATCGAAACGGACCTCTTGAGATAGTGTTTCATAGTTCCGAATAGCGTCGGCTACGGAATCATTAGCATCAAAACCTAGTTTCAGCCCTGTCTGAACGCACCGTATCTTTGAAGCATGATATCGATCTTGTTCTCAAGACATTCATTTTCAAGCTCAGTTCTTAGGGTATTCTCAGCGGCTAGTTCGTTTTCTTCCTGGCGGGATTGAGATCGACGAGGAGGGTTGATCGAGGCATTTTGTTTCTTAACGAGCTCAGCCTGCAGTTTTGCAATGCGATATAGTTGCAGTGACCGAAAGCTAAGAATGGCCACCCTTTTCACCTTGTCCCCATCGATCTGTCGGATTTGTTCTCGAAGTTGCGCAACGTCCGTTGAGGTAGACAAAAGCTCAGGTAGTGGGAGTAGGCCATTCTGTGAGTTGCAAGATTCAGTGGTGCCTGTCGTGACAAAGTATGGTAAAGACATCTTTGGTGATTCTTAGATCAAAGGCTAACAATTTAGATACCTATCGTATTTTGGACAAGATTGCCGGGTAGTCTCTTTGTTTCTCTTTTCTTGCCTGCATATTATGAATCCTACTGACTTGCCTATTCTCGGATATGTGTTTCATTACGGGATTGAAGGTATGGAGCATCAGTACATCGATACCTACTTAGTAAGAGTCATTATTAAGGGGCTAACTGGCTTGCAAATACTTGTTCGTTGATGTGGTTCTGAGAGCACAATCACGAAGTCGAGGACGTCCAATCAACAAATCATATACACTGATTTCGGCGGGGTACAAATGACATACTAAAAAGAGATTCAAACACATATTAAATTGATGTTCTTTTCAATGTGGCACTTCCATAATCAAGGTATATGGATGAATGCCTTTTACAACCCTTATCTGGGATATACTTACCACCTAGGTACCCAAGTTGTCTCCCATTGGGTACGCTATAGTCTAATATTATATTATAAGGCCTTATGCATCAATAAGTGACGTTGTCCTGCCTTCAAATCATAGGCTGCCGAAACGAAGACACCTCCTTGTGGCTTTGCCACGATGCACACCTAGGAGCCCCTCCATGACCCGACCCCAACTCCGTGGCTGACCTACGGGATCTCAAGGAAGGCCACGTGCACGGTCGATAGAGACGTTTTGATCTAGCTTTGGAACAGTGATGTTTACTAAGATCATGTGTGTTGGGCAATATTATAATTACTACAAATTTTGCTCTGTCTTTGATTGAGCTATGGGGAAATCAATATGCTTGGGTAAGCCAAAGAAACCGCCACTCTATATAGAAGTTCTGTAAGTCCAGCAATCATATAACTAAAAAGCTCTTATTGGTGTACTAGCATTGGCTTGTGGCGCCTCCTCGTGCCTACGGCACTGCGCTTTAATTAGGAAAACGGGCAGCAATTGCTACATCTCCGAAGGTTAGCCGATACACCAAATTTTGGTGTAATCTTTATCATCTTGAACATCGTTGCCGTTTTGAGAATTTAATATATTTATTAAGGAAATACTTCTTATTATATGAGATGCTACATACAAAATAAGGTATTGTAGCAATCGCTGCCCGATTCCCTAATTAAAGCGCAGTGCCGTAGGCACGAGGAGGCGCCACAAGCCAGTGCTAGTACTTGTGATTGCACAACGCAACCATTGATTACTTCACCGGTTTCTGGTGCTTATCGGGACCGGTGTGTTGACTTATTTTACTACTATTGGAGAGAACGAGACTTAGAATCCAATATCATAGACTACATATTATAGATGTTTCGGTAAACACCCCATTTCTAGGGCGCTATATATTTCTAGACAGGTAAGTTCGAAGAAATACAGAACGCCACCTAGACCGGGATACCTCGGGATATCCACATACTCCATTCACATGCTAATTCAACACCAACACCTCCGTCCTCCTGCTCAACTCCCTAATCAGTCTGCCTACATCCTCTACTGCCTTCGCGGCGTCATTACTCCAAGGTGACATCTGCAAGAACCCATGTGTAAGTCCTGGATAATGCATCCATGTCACCCAATTCCCTGCTTTCCGCAACTTGTTCGCAAACTCCACTCCAACATCGCGCAAGGGATCGAACCCGCATGTGAACACGGCAGCCGGTGGCAATCCCTCCAACTTTTCCGGCGCCTGCATGCCAGGTGAGACATACCGGTGTGCAGGGGGGTAGTAAGTGTACCCTACATCCTTGGTATCGGTGACAGACTTGAACGGCGCGCGAGGGAGGTAATGGTCCGCGAAGCTGAATATGCCATTACATTCCAGATAGTAACCGGAATTATTCTCACTAGCAGCAGGGGTATCGAACGGGAGCCTTGCCTCGGGGTACAACAACACCTGCCCCTGCAAAGGCTGCTTGCCCTCGTCTTTAAGGCGTAGAGATAGACCTGCAGTCATATTCCCACCCACCGAATCGCCTCCACCGAGAACGCGGTCAGGATCGATACCTAAACGAGCGCCCTCCGGCCCACGAGCCCAAGAGAGCACGTCCTCGTACTCGTCAAGTTGCGTCGGAAACGGCCACTCCGGCGCGAGATGGTATTCGACGCCAACCGTGATGACATCCGCAGCTTCAGCGAGCAGCCGTAGACCATTTTCAAATTCATCCACAGTGCCGACGGTGTAGCCCCCCCCATGAAAGTAAATCAGCGCCGGGAACTTCTTCTCGCCTTTATCATCGCCGTTGCTGCTATTACCGTAGCTCTGCGGATAGAACAGCCGTACGGGAATCGTCCCGTAGCGCCCGCGCACGCCATCGAAGTGGATGTGGCCGATGGGGGCCTGCGCGTGTTTCGGAAGGTTATGGAAGCCGAAGATCTCGAGGTGGTGGCGTCGCTCCGCGTGAAAGTCTTTTCCGCCGAGGTGTAGGTTCGGGTGTTCGTCTAGGAACTTTTCGATGGACGGGACGAGGATTGATCTTGTTCCGATGTCAGGGATGACCTCTTCGTTCGACATCATCGGTCGTGAGGCTTATGTGTTTGGGGTTGGGTGATTTCGGTGCTCTGAGCGCCGACCTTGAAGTGTTTAGTGGTTTCATGGAATATACTGTAGAATAATTGTTAATAATCATCCATGGATCCGATTCTAATTGTTGTTTGCATTGCGTTGGCTGTCGACGACGAAGGTCAACACGATATTCATTAGGTAAGTTCATGACTCGTGAAAATATGATGTCATGTAAACGTCGTATGTAAGGCATTCATCTCATAAATATTAATCCGCCGACTCGACCATCATCGAAGATTGATTCGCATCTCCCTGCTTTGAAAAACTCTACTGGTTGGCCGGTATGTCCAGGCAGGTACCACATTTAGCCTCCTGAAACCCATAAATTAGCACGAAATCCCTAACACGAGCTTAAGCAGAAGCTTCTATATCGACTTCACTTATTCATTTTATCTATATATCTACCTAAGTAGACATGGAAGCAAAATATCGCCGTTGTTTTTGAGTTCGAGTGTCGTTGCTGGTATCATGTGACTAGGGGGTAGGGGGTAACGACTTAACCCCTTTTCTCAACCTTAATGTAACGTATCCGATATTTTAGCATGGGTTCGTTAGTAACTTGGCATCCTCAATCACACGAGACCAATCTAGTACGACAAATTGAATAGCTTGCTTTTCTTGCCTATTTTTTGAAATGTAAGACATCGATTGAGCCATAGTCTAAACCTGCTCAGCCCGCCAGCAACATGGAATGTTCTTCCTCAGAAATTTCTAGAAGCATCAATGCCTCATACCTGTCTGGTATGGCTTCATGTCCATCCATCGCCGTAAACTCCGATATTTCGATGCAAAGCCAGCAACGCCAGTCATCAAGCAAACCCATCTTACATCATAGCATTAATTTTGCAGGCCAAACACACTTATTAGACAGATTATTCGCAGTACGTCAAGGGGAGAGGCAACCGGGCATTAAGCCGTTCCACGGGGCTTCGCTTTGGCCTTGGCCTTCTCCTTCTTGTCTTCCTTCTGCTTCTTCCGCTTAGCATCGTTCTGCTCTTCGAGTTTTCGCTTGTGAGCAGCCTTCTCCTCATCCGTCTTCGGAATAACCTTGAAGAAGCCTTCTAATCGAGCTTGCTGTGAACTCTTGGTGGCCTTCTCCAGTCTTGCGCCACCAGCACGAACTCTGTCCTCGTTGAAACCTTTGTCAATTGCCAAGAACTTGACAAGCCCCTCGATATCCGGCTTCTCCCATTTGAAGTCACAAAGTGGGTCATCTGCCTTGCGGACGTCTGGCTCGAAGAACAAGGCTCGAGCATCCTCAAAAGGCCAGTCCTCGGGCAATGTGTACTTGGAATCACTCTTGATGTATTCAACCACCTTCTCAAGTGTACCATATTGTCGGATTAACCGCAGAGCAGTGGAAGGGCCGATTTTGGGGATAGGGTCGAGGTAATCGCAACCGAGTAAGATACAGAGATCAACAAACTATTCAGATCAGTTTTCGTCTAGTATGTATCGATATGGTGAATATGACCTACCTGCTTCCGATCCATGTTCAATCCCTCGAGGACCTTATCCACGTGAATTTCTTGAATGGGCTCCTTTCTTTGCTCGCTGAAGGTTAAGTGTCGTAATAAGACTGGGCTGTCAAAGCACAGGGTGTCCATATCCTCGCTAGCTGCTGCAAAGACTTTTCCGGCTCTCGCAAGGGTGGCACACTGAGCTTCGGCTTCGGTTGGAGCGATGATGTAGGGTATTCCCATTAACTTCAACAGCTGCTGGCATTCAGCGTTGTGCTCTTTCGTAACACGGACAGTTCGGCGAGAGAACTTCTCAACATCTTCAGCTGTTCCCGTCTCCTTAGCTTCCTCAAGGCCCTCCTTCGCCTCCGCCTTTCGCTGAAAACGACGAGCCAATTCACCCGACTTTAGCTTGGGTGGTGCACCATCGAAGACGTAGAGGGGCTTGATACCGTTGTCGACAATTCGCAATGTACGGTAGAACATGCCCATGAGATGGGATGTGGTGTCTCCGGATTCATTCGTCAGTTGTTGGCCATCGGAACGGACTGCGATCAAGAAACTGTAGATGCTCATAGAGCTGTTTGTGAATTAGCCTGCGTCCGTTATATTAATCAGAATAATGCAATACGTACGCGTCCTAATAATGCAGAGTTAGCATGTTGATCGAGTGTATTTGCTAGTAGAATCTCCTGGTGTACTTACGATAGCTACCTTACGGCCAAACTGATTTTTGATCTCGCCCTCCTTGATGGCGGCCGGAGCCTCCTCTTTGATGATCGAGAAAAGGTTCTTAATACCCATGATTGCTTCTTCCCACCGTCTTCCGGCACAGATATTCGTAGTGTTTAGTATGAGGAAGATGAGAGATTGAAGAAACTTTACCAATCGCTAGAGAAGATGAGAATGGTAGAAGTTTAAGTGGAGTGATGTCACGATAGATGCGAAACTGACGCGCCCTAAATTCAATTAATACCCCGACGCGCCTTCCAATCACGAAAGGTGGGGGGACCACGGAGCTGCCTAAGCAGGCCAGGCCCCCTGTTGAGCTAACTACCAAATCTGGCTAGAATCCTCTAGGGTTTAACAGCCAAGTGGTCTAAGCGTCTTTGAGTAATATTTTCTTTTTCGAGATAATATCTTCACAATTTTTTCATAAGTTCACACGGATTTCATCAAATCAAATCAGATGAAATAAGAGATAAATCAATATTTGGTGCTTCTTTTCAGTACCCCCTTCAATATTTTATCCAAATGTTCAGCGTCCAACAACTACACGGACTGCCGTCGATGGAGCAGGACGGCGTTCTGCCGCTTTCGCACTGGCACTGGTTAGGCGTTCCCCTCGATCACGAAAATGCAGTTGAGCCAGTGGACAAGTCGAATAGTCTCGCATTGACAACCTGGATCGTCGATCAACTCCGCAAGAGCGATAAACAAGATGTGAGGGACTTTATAGAAGGTGAAAAGGTTGGAAGATCAAATTTTAGTGTAGTTAGTATGAGTTATCAGCTAACATTTTCAGGATCTCAAACGTTTAATAGAATTGAAAGAGATTAGAGAGAACGGAAGCAAGATTTGGCCCAACGTAGAGTTGACCCGACAGCAAAGGATGTCAGCCTTTGCCGCATTTCTTACTCTTGATAGAGTCAATGCGGACTCATGTCAGCAGTGCCAGAACAGGAGGTCAAAGGGTCCATGTAAGGAGTGCATTTCTGGAGGCCCAGAAGTTTTCAATAGCGCTTGCTATAATTGTCAGTTTTCCAGCACGGCTACCAATTGCTCATTTTACACGGGTAAGTCTTTTGACCCTATAAGGTTTCTCTTTCTTTTAATGTGTAAGTTATAGGCAAAAAGAGAGGTCAGAACAAGGGAAGGAAACGTGTTCGATCAAATGTATCCGATGACGAAGGTGTCGTTCCATTTGACCGTGTTCTTGAAAGTCTTGTAGAATATACTACTCGAGACTTAGAGCGAGTAGGGAACTGGATTAAGGGGGAACTTGAGTTTCGCGAATCGAGTTATACGGCTGGCAGGAGAAGAAGACAATCGAGCTCATCCTAAAAATGTAATCAGCGATGCCAAATAGATGTATAATAGCAGCCAAGCGCAACATACCATTACCAACCTAGTTCATCTCATAATGATGACCATAATCTACTTGTCCAGCAAGCTTTCATGAGTTTCAAAGAGGTATGTTAACACATTTTATCGTTAGCTCTATCGTGGTATCTGCACCTAGCATCAATCATTTATCATCTAGATATTCTGCATATACGCTTGCCAAATGCCTTAGATGGTATACTTAAATCTCGGACTGTCATCACCGAGCTCAGCCAGTTCGTCCTCCGATAAGCCCTCGTGGATGGGCTTGATGGGACCCTCCTCACGTTTTCTATTTTCTCGGGCGAACCAGAACCACAGGAAGGCGTATATGCAGGTGGACATTCCTACAAGAGACAGGGAAACGGCATTTCCTTTGATATAACGAGGGCCGGCCGTGCTAGGGCTAATAACGGGTTAGTCTAGTTATCATACTCATATTCTCAGCTTTGATAACTCACTAGATAAACGATGACATAATCCCAGCCGTGTTTCCGGTCGTGAGCTGCATACCGTTGGCGGTTGTACGCTTACCGTAACGTGGTGTGTTATTCGGTAGCTAAAATTCTGTCAATTGATACCATCGAGTTGCGGATTGGACGTTGAGACTAACCCAAGCTAAAGGCAAGCCAACGATAACATATAGCCCGGTGGCGACAAGGAAGCAACTTGAAACTGTCAGTTGAGTTCATGGGAGAAATTCCACAATTGCCATACCCAAAATAGTGAACACCTGCGGATGAATCCGAGAGCAGCACTCCATAGCCAACAACGCTGACGGCACCGAAGATAATACAAAAAATAGCGCGCATTTGCAAACGATCCGATAGGAATGCGATTCCCATATATGTGACAGCCCCTACGAAGTAACACGGGATGGTGAGAAGTTGAATCTCAGCTGTCGACCACTCTCCAAGGCCGCGGATAATCGTTGGCAAGAATGTCGAGTACCCTAAAACTCCGTGTCAACATTTACATAACCATAGGTATTAGCATCAAGTCCCGAGCTCACCATAAAGCATAGTATCAACACCAAATTGCCCAAGACAGAATAGCCAGATCTTCCAATCTTTGAAAGCCGCCATCATGTCACTCTTACTAAACTTCAGCGCACTTTCCGTATGTCCATAGTGACGCATATGTCTTGCTGCGGCAAACTTCTTCTCTTCAGGTGTCAAAAAATAGGCATGCTCGATATCGTTAGGAAGGAGGAAGAAAGTCGCAACTCCAATTACGATACTAGGGAGACCTTCAATGATGAAAATCCACCTCCAGCCATTATAGCCAGCGACACCCGACATCTGGCCGATCCCATACGCTAACAGTCCGCCTAGAGCACCAGAAATGGCAGCGCTGACGAAAAGGTATCCAACTCGCAGAGCGAGTTCCCGCTTTGTGTAGAAAAATGTTAAGTAGACATTCAGTCCCGGAAAAAGACCAGCTTCGACAACTCCTAGAATTAATCGTATAGCAATGAGTGCGCCGTAGTTGTGGACGAATCCAGTGCACATAGCTATGATGCCCCAACCAAAAGCGACGAACGAGATATATCGTGAGGGGGTCAGGGGCTTCAGAATCAGGTTCGAAGGAACCTCAAACAACAGGTCTAAACTCAAATTAGTGTCCATCAAATGAGAAGCCATATACAAACTGAAAACGAGTGACCAACACGTAACGTAGAAGATAGAGACTGCTACTTGGAACTGATTTCCTTCTAACCCAAGGTCTTCTTCCATGCTATAAAGACGCGCATTGCCAATGTTCACACTAGGGGACAAGTCAGTAGGAGATTCGCGAACTGGATAAACAACGGAGTTTATACCGATCCAAGAAACTAAAAGTGTCTATGATTTGAGATTAGTAAATTTATTTTTTTTAATAATAATGAAATTTGAAGCCATAGAGATTATCAAGTGCATCACTAAAGCATGGGTTGACTGACAGAGCAGCATTACAAGAGGGATGATGTGTGAGTCAATCTTGCGCAAGAGTTTCTTCTCATCTACCCCGAACGTCGGGTCCGCAGCAATCTCCGCGTCGGCATCCTGCACTGGTATCTTCGTCTCGGACATGTTCGGCGTATGGGTTGCCATTGCGCAATGAGAGCGAGGCTTCGAACGATTCAAAAGGACTGTGGACTCCCAATTGAAGACGAGACAAAACCGAGTCGGGCGGAAGGAAACCGCAAAGCTCCAGAGATATGTTCGGAAGTGAGACAGATATAATTATCGGATGGGACTGTGGCGACCCGAATCAGAAAATACTTCCGGGTCCACCGAGATCCAGATTCGTGACCCGCGCTACTACCTATTGATAGCTAGACCGGCCTTACGTCAGTCTAATCCACCACGTTGAGTCACCGGTGATAAGAGATTTTTCCCGCGACGTACGATGGTTAGTGGAAATATTCGCTGCAGAACGGTCTCGGGTGTAGGCATTTCATGGCGCTGCGCCGACGTGGTACAGACAAATAACAGGAGGGAAGACAATAAATATATTCAAAAGTTGGCGTCCATTCCGAAGACCTCTAGGGATCCCGCGTCTCAATAGTCTGCGCCACCACCATTGTATTCCCGATAACCATATCCTAACCCCGGTAAATGATCTGCATTATAGCTAATAGCTGTAGCTGGGCAGCTCTGCTAGGCGATAATCAAGGTGATAGCTAATGATGGAGAATTATTAAGCAGGCAAGTAGCATTGAACGCTGATGACTGACAGCACTCGTTAGGCGGATTGAGCCGATGGGATTGGTGAGCTAGAGGGGAAAATGAATTTAATCTTGGTTCAAAACGATCTAAAACCAGGGGTCGAGAAACCCCTAGACAGATAAGATAAGACATCAAAAGTGGGGGTTTTCAAATCTGATCCAAGAAATTTTAATTGACAAGAGCGATTGGGATAACATTCAAATCGGTTGAAGTTTAATTTAGAATTTAAGAAGTAGGAATGGTATGAACTTTGCCTGAGTCTACCCGCCTCGAATATCGTCTTAGACGTCGCACGTTATCTCTCTTTGAAGGGAGAATTGGAACTGGCAGGGAACTGCAGGGATAACGCTCTTGTTAAGACAGGGGACGCTCATTATGTAATCATATTTCATTACCTAATGGGAGAACTCCGATATCACGCGTTTTCGGATCTCTAAAAAGAAAATCAATCTCACTTATCCTTTCACAACATAGCACAGGGTAATTGCCATTGATCTCAAAGATGCCATGGGCGCTCAACACAACATATCGTCAATTGATTCAGCTACTACATACAGGTAGAAAGACGGCCGAGTAGCTAAATCAATCTCCTAGGAACGTTCTCATCTCCGAAAACCAACCCCCTTCTTAGATTAGGTCAGGTCTCAATCTCCAAGTCGCGCACCATATCGGCGAGAGTGCGAAATTCGCGAAGGGTACCAGCTGGACTTATCAGGCCATCAGGATCGCTTATCGACATTGTATCCTGGCTAGGAACTGTGATATCGCTACGACTGTTTATCTCGATAGTTCGTGGACGAATAATCGCCTCGACTTCTTGCTCGATATCTCGATTTAGCTCTAACTCTCTGACGCTTCTTACGACTTCAAAGTCGCCGGCCACGCTGCTAGGCTCTTCCCACAGTTTGAAGAAGGGAAGTCCCCTTTCTGCGTATGTGGATGCGTCGGTCGGGCAAGGCGGCGGGTCAACACCTGTGACTTGGCGAAAGACAGTGCTGTTGAGTATCTGGACCGGAATTGTCATAGTATGGCCCTTTAACCAACTATTTGGATCCTCGAAGTCTTTCTGAATAGCCTGTTCGATTATTCCACCCATCGCGATTCCCATAGGCTTAGGTGGTGAAATACCGCCTCCTCTCAATCTCATTTCAACATGCACGCTAGACAGCTAAAAAAAAAAGAAGTTAACTTCTGATTGCAATATTATGCAATATTTTCACCACGCATAAGTGATTGGTCATAAAATGATGACGAAATTTGTGAGACTAACATCTTATATATGATAATAGGCTAAGGATATTTCTGCTAAGATGTTAGCTCATTTCTTCGCAATGGCGATTATTCTACTAACGATCTTCGAGTTGCATTCCACAAAATATCAGCCTCATTTGATTGGGTGGAACCCCCTCCCTAGCGTGTATCCGCTGCTTTAATCTACCAGCTGGTTCCTTTGGCGAACACGGATTAATAAGGTTCTTTCCGTTGAACATTTTGACAGTAATATCCATTGTCAGAGGGTACGATATCTTTGAAGGAATTGCAGGGGTTATCTCGAACTGAAGGCCGCCCACAACTTCTTCTCCGGTCAGTTGGGCTTCCACACTGTATCCTTCTCCCATCGGCATGGCAATAAACTGCCTCACGACGCCAGGTGAAACAGCTATGCCATCCAGCCAAAGTTGTCTGGGTGTAACGACGTAATCCTGGATACTTTTACCTTCTCGGGTTCGCTCCGATCGACGGACCTTAGTTTGAGCATCCTCTCTGTTGTGCTCACCCGAGACGACATTCACGCCGCCAGCATAAATCTTGATCATGGATGGCGACATTGCCTCGAAATTGATCCACATGGCTTCTTTTTGATACATCAGCAGGAAGACGCCTCCCTTGTTAGCCGTTTCGGGAGGAAGTCTATGAGCATAGTCACGAACTTTGAAGAGCGGAAACTGTCCCAGACTTGGAGGGAGTTTGTTTGGCATAGAATTATCGGGGACGCGGACGGTCCTCTGAAATGAAATCTCGAGGTTTTGGTCATGATATGTGTAAGGGGCATCTGGCACGAAACACACATTGATTCTGTCGTGTTTGATTCCACATTTATAGTGGCCATCGAATTGTATGATCGTCATTTTGATGGTTCAAGTCAATACAGCTAGGAGATTAATAATGAGAGTAGATCGCTAGGTACCTACCTAGGTAGAGAAGCTCATAATTTATAGGTAGTTCATGCAAGTGATTGTAGAAACCATAGAACAGTTTAGGCTTCCATAGAACAAATTACAATTCATTAATGAGCAAACACAGCAAAAGACCGCCTACAGTTTGAGTCACGTGGTTTCAAACTCCGAAGAATGTTCCAAGGTTGATATCATCCCATGAAAAGTGAATTCAAGTCTAGAATAGACCCCCGAAGGGGAGGGTACAAAGGATGCTGTGCATGCTTGTCTAGCTTTCTGACGCCAAAACAATGATCTAGTAAATACCAAGGTATTCTCTAATCCATGCAAACGACTCGGTGTAGATCTAAGTGTCTATGCAACGAAACCACACACCCTTTCACATCTATCGGCAGGTATATCCTCCATCGACGACTATATCTGCACCCGTGGTATACGAGCTGGCATCGCTGATGAGGTATACGAAGGTGGCCTTCAACTCCTTAGCCACACCTGGTCGACCCATGGGAACCAAGGTAGAGTACCACAGTTGCTGGACCTCAGGCTTAATGAAATCGGACAGGCCAGTTGCGATGTAGCCAGGGGAGACTGAGTTGACACGGGCAAAGTCGCGCCACTCGTTGGCGAGGGACTTGGCCATGTGAACGCAACCAGCCTTCGCAACGTTGTAGGAGGTCTGTTCCTGAGGGTAGTTGGCCACGTGACCGGACATCGAGGAGGTGATGACGAAGGTGCCGTGACCTTGCTTCTTGAAAGTGGGACCTATGGCCTTGGCGCAGTAGGCCGTACCGTTCAAATCGATCGCAACAACTCTATCCCATTCTTCTTTAGTAGCCTCGAGGACACCGCCTTCTGTCGTCGCGCCGGCGTTGGCGATGAATCCGTCGATGTGGCCAAAGTCTTTCAACACGTCGCTAACAAGCTTCTCACAGTTGTTGTAGTTGGTTATGTCGCAGCTATAGGCCTTGGCTTTTACGCCGTAGTCCTTAATTAGCTCCTCAACGTTCTTCTCGGCCTCTTCTTTTCGCTTTAGGTAGGTGATGGCAACGTCAGCTCCCATCTCGGCACAACCTTTAGCAGCTTCAATGCCCATTCCTATGGGGTTGGAAGCGCCTGTGATGACGATGACCTTGCCTTTGAGGCTGAAAAGGTCCAAAAGCTTGCTTGCTGTCGGCACTTGTTGAGGCATGTTGGTGGTTGAAATGATAATTTGTTATCTTGGGAGCGAAACAGAAATCACAAGTATCAGAACACAGATAGCTCTGACGTAAATGGAGAGGGGTAGAAAATGACAAAGAGACAAAACAGACTAGTCTTCCCCAGAGTACCTGACGCTTTATATACCCAAGGTAGGAAGGTTTTCAAATAATTACCTGGTAGATATGGAGGTATGTGGGTATGGTAAGTGGATATTGTTGAGATACTTTGGCGTGGTCAACCAGTCCGAGAGCTGAAGATGATGTCACCGACGCGCTGGGGTGAATATGCGGACCACTTACGTTCAGCTGTCAGCGGTATGTCGCTTCTAGGAATGCTAAGCGTATGCAGATGGGTCCACGGTCTCATCATGCTAGCCAGGAAACAATACTCCGACCATATTCCGACATCTACTACGAGAGCATTCGGGGAGCTCGGACTATCTGCTGGGTCCATGGCCTCTTACGTGTAATCCAGAACCAATTCATCGCGTATATGAGATAAATGCTAATAAGTTTCTTCTTCCTAAGGCCATTTGAGTTTTCTCCTCTTTAAAATGATTGCTATGGTAGTAAAACTTGTCCAAGCTTAAACAAACTTTGGAATATGAAGAAGCATCTGAAGGTGGTGGGGGGATAGTGGGATGTAAGTGGGTAGTTGATGCATCTGATGGTAATGTGGAGAAATCCGATCTGAACGTTTAGTAAAGGGGGGATTAATTAATTATTCCACATCCCCGGATCGATAAAGACCCAGTACTTGGGAAGCCAAAATAGAGTTTAAAATTCTAGGAACAGCATGGATATATTCATTAATTTAAATATTCCAATTGATTCGCATCAATTATAAGCTTAAATATATTGAAACTCTACGAAGACCTTGTGCGAAGTCAAACCAACCCCTCATCTGCTGATCCGCTTTCCATAGGACTCTTACGTCATTCTGCAGACTGCATAAGCGAATATACGCATATCATTATCAATATTACAGGGGTCTCAAATACCAGGTATCTTTTCAAGTACCGAGGTGCATATTCGTGGATTTATTCTTATTAACACACAACCGATGGCATGATGCTATATTTCGGAATCGTTGTCGCATTTCTCAAAAATTCATAAGTGAATAAATAATCTCCCTAAATCAGCTTACGCATCTCTGGCCATCCTCAAAAAGCAGTGAGATCAGTAGAAAACATCACGGCTCGCTCACGTTATATCTCCTGAACCGTTAACCCCTTAGTACCCACAAGACCGAGCGTCGCGAAAGATTTTCGCCTAAGTAAAGTGTGTATAGGAGCCATTGATACCGAGCTCTTTAACCATAGTCAAATTCGAATTTTGAGCTCTATCTAGAAACGTATACTTCGCAACACGAATCACGTCTTGTGTGCCCACATTCTACGCAGCTGGCGTCGTAATTATAGGACAGATTATTTCCTGAGGAACAAGAGCACTCCATACCTATTAGCTTTCAATTTGAAGGACCAAGGAGCCTGGTAACTTACGCAGTTCCATCTCCAACTTGCGTCCGGACCAGTTGCTTGGACAATGTACGGCACCAAATTATTGCTCACCATTCCTTCAATGCTGCGGTCAGCCCCTTCATTGCATTGGGACATGGCATATAAAATAAGCTTCTCGTGACACATAGCGACGTAGCTCTCGATGGTTGATCTTGAAAATGATCTACTATCCTTTGACGATGAACTCGTCGCGTTGAGAATTCTGCCTTTGTCGCAATGGAAGGCCAGTCAAGAAAATCCGGTGATTTGTAGCTGATATCAAGTCTTTGTTGTGTAAGTATATCCAGACACGAGCCAGAGTCTGGAGGGTGGATTCGTGGGAATTTATAGCTACCTTAGGTAGGTAGGTAGTAGGTATCCCTATCCGTCCTGTGTGATTTGCCTTAGATAGCTAGCGTTTCATTATTTGCGAGTAGCTGGAGTTGATTGGGTACTAAAGGATGGGGTATCGTGTATATAGTAGAGGAATAATGTGATATCGTACAAAACCCCTCTCTCATTCCCGGCTTGATATGGCATTCGCGATACTTGGCGTAGACGAACTCGGCAGTTGAAAATTTAACCAAGGACTATAAATAGTGACTGTTCTTTTCTCGTAATGACGTAAATTGCTGGAATATAAGGTGGCTGGGAGTTTACGCCCTGTACCTCAGGGTATATAATGTACTTCTACAGCCCACTACTATAAGCCTAGTAACTTAACCTTCTAATATACATCAGTGATACTCATAACCTGCGTCTATTTCAACATAAATGCAGCTAAAGCTTTCAACGACGCACTCTATAATGAGAGGCTTAGGTTTGAAACACTTTTCCCGGAACTCGAAGTAAGACACAGGCTTTTGAGATTAGCCAACCCGTTGACTTATTCCTTTTGAAAACTGGTTAAAACTTTACTTTCCCGATGCCATCCGACGATATTAAGCCTTCTACGAAGAATCCCCTAATAGCCACAGAGCTAAGATCGGCCCATAAATGAGTTCCTTAGCAAAACATCTCTCAATATTTAGATAGACAAAAGACATTTCCGTATATAACATATCTCTTGATACAAGGTAGCTTAGAACTCCACGTATAGCAATAGAGTCTTTTCCTTGCTTTTAGGTTTGCATCGTGACACTATCACTAGCGCTGGCTTGTGACGCCTCCTCGTGCCTACGGAACGGCACTTTAATTAGGAAAACGGGCAGCGACTGCTACATCTCCGAAGGTTAACCAAATTACTAAATTTGAGTGTAATCTTTATCATCTTGAACATCGTTTCATCGTTGCCATTTTGAGGATTTGGTGTGTTTGTCAAGAAGATATTTCTTATTGTGTGAGATTCCACGTATAAAATTAGGTATCGTAGGAGTCGCTGCCCATTTTCCTAATTAAAGTGCCGTTCCGTAGGTACGAGTAGGCGTTACAAGTCAGTGCTAGTGGGTAATATACCATTCATGGCTGGACTGGCCGTCTGAATAAGTTCCAACTCTAGCACGCAGTTAGCCTATGTCGAAAATCAGATTCAACGATCGCAAAGACTCTATACGAGAAGCACGCCACATTTCCAATGCAAATACTGTAGATGTTAATTTAAATATAAGAGTACCTAGCTTATACCTTTTGGACAGATTATCAACGGTGTCATATATAGGTACTTTAATCTGGGTATAACACGCATACAAATATAAGTATCCTTTAGACCTATTGTACCTAAGGGATTGACGTTACGATATTTGGACGACGATAATGATTTAGCTAGGATCTTAGTATATCTGGTATGGCCTTCCGTGATCCTACCAGTGATTTTCCCGGGCAGCTTTTTAAGTGTCTTATTTCTCCCTTATAATACCAAACAGGGAAGTATCTAACTACAAGAAAGCTGAGGAATAAGTTTAAGAGCAGGCGATGGCAAGGTTTACGATAATGATAATGATGAGTTCTTTTACGTCCTTAAAGGACGTGGCTTTACAACTATCTAGTTACAATGTTACCACGTCGTACCGCAACGATGGCGTAAGGTAAACTATCCTTATGTGCCTTGATCTAGTGTGCTCCACATTAAAAAATGTGATTATAATATGTTAAAATAAATAATTTAAACCTTATAAATTTTTTTATATATAAAAATTTTAAAAAAATAAATTTATTATTTTATTTTTTAATTTTTTAATTTTTAAAAATATTTATTATTAATAATTAATTATATTATATATAAATTATAAATAAAATTTTAAATAAATAATTTTTTTATAAAATATTATTTAAATATTTAATTAATTAATATTATTTATTTTATTATATTATTAATATATATATTTAAAAAAAATATTTATATAATTATTAAAAAATGTTTTTTTATATAAAAATATAATTAATTAAATAAATTATTTTTTTAAATAATATTAATTATATTTTACCGGTGTATTAATTTTAAATTTTAATTTAAAAATTAATTTTTTATAAAAATTTTATAATTAAATTAAAAAAAATTAATATAATTATTTTTTAATTTATTATTTTAAAATTAAATTAATTAAATTTTATATAATCGATTATTAAAAAATTAACGGCGTTATTTTAATTAATATTTATATTTTTTCGATTAACTTAAAATTAAAAATATAATTAAAATATTTTTTTATATATATAATATTAATAAAATAAAAATTATAAAAAATATTAAAAATAATAAAATAATAATAATAAATATTTATAAAAAATTTTTTAATAATTATATTTAAATATTATTAATTAAATGGTTTAATTATAATTTTACGATATTTTATATTTAAAATAAAATTAAATTTAAATAATTAATATTATATTATATAATATTTAAATTTAAAAAAAAATTTATAATAAATTATAAAACGCGGTAAAAATTTTACATAACACGAAACGTTATATACGGGTTATATATATTAATTTTTTTTAAAAAAAAATAATTTTATTTAAATTTTAAAAATTATTATATCGTGCGATTTTAATAAAAAAAAATTAATGTTTTTAAAATTTACGAATTTTTTAAGTAAATAATTATCGTTATTAATAAATTTTATAAATTTTATATATTTATTTTTAAAATTTAATTTATATAAAAAATATAACGAAATTAAAAAATTATAAAAATAATTTTTTAAAATTTTTTAATAAAAAAACCGTTAAATTATATATAATTAAAATTATAATTACGTAATGGATTTTTAAATTTTTAATAACGTAAACCACGTATTTAAAATTATCGGATTTATCAAAAATGAAAATAAAAATTAAAAATTATTTTTTAAAATTTTTAAAATTAAAGAAAAATTTAAATATTAAAAAATTAAAAATTGTATATTTTTATTATTTTTATTTAAAAGATTATTAAAAATTAAAAATTATAATTACGTAATAATGTTTTAATTAAATAATTATATAAAAATGTTAATCGACACGTTTATTTAATTTATTTAATTTTTTATCGATTAATTAACGTTATACGAGGTTTTTTTTTAATTTATAATTAAATATATTTAAAATAAAACTTTATATTAAAAATATAATTTTATTAATAAAATTTTTAATTAATTAATAACATATAATACCTATATAAACCATTTTATTAAAAATAACCATTTTTTTAAAAAAAAACTTTTTATTTTATTTTTTAAAAATAAATAAAAATAAATAAAAATAAATATGATGGATATTAAAAAGTTAAAATATAATTATAATTATAATTTTTATTTAATTATTATATATTTATATTATTTAATTTTAATAAAGAATTAAAATATTAATATTATTAAAAATTAAAAATTAAATAAATATTTAATAAAAATTAAACAAAAAATTATAATAATAATATTATTAAATTAAATTATAAAATATTATTATTATTATAATAAAATAAATTTATTATAATTATTATAATTTAAATTAATATTATTTTTTTTATTTAAATATATATTAAATTTTAAAAATTAAATAAATAATTTTAATTAATTATTTTATATTTATTTTATTTATATATATATAATTAATTTTAATAATATTTATTTTATTTAATTAATTTTAAATTTAAATTATAAATTTTATTATTTATATATTATTAAATTTAAAATTATTAATTAAATATAAATATAAATTTTATTTTTTTATTAATTTATTTTAATATTAAAAAATAAATAATATAATTTATATTTTTTTATATTTTAAACATTATTTAAATAAATTTTTTTTTAATATTAATAAATAAAAATAATAAAAATAATAAAAATAATAAAAGTAATAAAAAAAATATAAAATATAAAAAATATAAAAAATATAAAAAATATAATATATTTTATTTTATTTTTAATTTTTAATTTTTTTTAATTTTTTTTTTTGATTTTTTTTTAAAAATAATATTTTAAATAAAATAAATCTGTGTACATATTGTATATTTTTAATTAATTAAAAAGTTTATTGATAGGTTTTTATTTATTTTAATTTAATGATTAAATGTATTTATTAAATAATTTTATATTAATTTAATAGTTTACACGTAACGCGCGACGGTGTATTAAAAATAAAAGTTAAATAAATAATACGAGGTTAAAAAAAATGTATTTAATTATTAATTAATAATAAATTTAACGTAACATTAATTTATCGATAAATTTTTAAATTAATTAATGGTTTAAAATTTAAAATAAATGTTCCCGTTAATAAAAATTTTTTATACTCGAATTTTAAAGGTTATTATATCGCGTAATTTTAATAAAAAAAATTAACGTTTTTAAAATTTATAAACTTTTTAAAATAATAATTACCGTTAATGTTAAATTTTATAAATTTTATATATATATTTTTAAACGTTAATTAAAAAAAATTAAAATTAAATTTATTAATTAAAAAATAAATTTTTATAAATTTTTTAATTATAAAACCGTTAAATTATTTAATATTAAAATGGTGATTATATAATAAATTTTCGTATTTTTAATTACGTAACATTATAAAACCGGGGATACCGGATTTATTAAAAACGGTTATAAAAATTAAAGTTTTTAATTTAAATTTTAAAAAATTAAAAAAAAATTTAAATATTAAAAAATCGGAAACCGCGTATTTTTAATATTTTTATTTAAAAAATTATTAAAATTTAAAAATTATATAATTACGTAACAACGTTATAACTAAGTGGTATAACGCGGCGCCGACGCGTTCGTTTAATTAATTTAATGTTTTATCGATTAATTAACGTTATATTATTAATTTTTAATTAATAACTAAATGTATTTTTAACGGACTTTACACCGTGACGATATATTTAATTGAATTAAAATAATAAAACACCCACCGATAAATTCCTTAATTAATTAAAAACGTGCGATATTTATATAAACCATTTTATTAAAAATAATTATTTTTTTTAAAAAAAAATTATTTTATTATTTAAAAATAAATAAAAATAAATAAAAATAAATAAAAAAAATAAATATAAATATAATAAATATTAAAAAATTAAAATAAAAAATAATTATAATTTTTTATTTAATTATTATATATTAAAATTATTTGTTTTAAATAAAAAAAAATTTAATATTATTAAAAATTATTATTTAAATAAATATTTAATAAAAATATAAATTTTAAAAATTAAAAAAAAATAATAAAATAATAATATTATTATTATAATTATTATAATTTAAATTATAAATTTTATTATTTTATATATTATTAAATTTAAAATTATTAATTAAATATAAATATAAATATAAATTTTAATTTTTTATTAATTTATTTTAATATTAAATAATTAATAATATAATTTAAAATTTTTTAAGTTTTAAAATAATAATAATAATAAATAAATAAAAATTAAAAAAATATTAAAAAAAAATTTAAAAAATATTAAAAAAATTATAAAAATTTAAAAATTTAAAAATTTAAAAAATGTAAAAGAAATAAATAAAAATATATAAATAATAATATATTTTTTTAAAAAATTTTTAAAGTTTTTTTTTAATTTTTTAATTTTTTTTTTAATATATTAAATATAATTTTTTAAAAAAAACGTTGTTTTTAATGGGGTGGGCCGTGCGGGTATCAGACGTTTTTAATTGGTTAAAAAGTTTATCGGTGGGTGTATTTGTGTTTAATTTATGATTGGGTGCATCCGTGGCCCAGCCCCGCATATCCCCAGCCATATGCTTGTGGCGCAAGGCGGTGCATTGGGAACGAGGGTTGTGGAGTAGCGCGGGGCTAAGAGGAGGATGCACCCAATCATCAATTAGAACAAGCCTGAGCGCAACGCTAGGCTATCGATAAGATTTTAAACCAATCAATGGCTCGAAGCTCGGGATGAGTGCTCCCGTTGGCGGGGGCCTCCTGTATTATTACCACGGCCACATTAACCACGTGAGCCACATTTAAAAGTACGGCCCGTTATATTAATAATAATAATCGAGTTTTTAATTTATTTTTTATTTTTATTAATAAAAATATTTAATAATAATAATTTTTTAATTATAACGATAAATATTTTAATAATTAATATTTTTTTAATTATAACGATAAATATTTTAATAATTAATATTTTATTATATTTAAAAATAAATAAATTAATAATAATATTACGTTTTAATAATTTAAAAAAATATTTATACCGTTAATTATATTTTAAAATATTAATTTATAATAATTATTTTTTTAATAATTATATTAATTATTATATTATAAATTTTTTATATATTTATTATATTAATTAAATATAAATTATATTTTATTTAATATATATATTTTATATATTTTTAATAATTAATTTAAACGTTTATTTAATTTTAAAATAAAATTATTATTATAAAATTATTTTTATTTATTTAATATATTATAATAATATTTTTAAAAATTAAAAATTTTTAACCGTTTATTTAATAATTAAAAAATAATATTTAATTAAAAATAATATTTTAAATAATTAATAAATTATTAATGTTTTTTTTTATTATAAAAATAAACTTTTAAATAACTTTTAAATTTTTTTAAAAAAAAACACATTTTTGTTTTTTTTAAAAAAATAAAAACTTTTAAAAATTTAATGTTAACGAAATAATAATTTAAATTGTTTTAAAAATATTTTTTAATATTTATAAATTAAAAAATTAAAAAAAAAACTTTATTAAAATAAATTTATAATTAAACTTTTATTTAAAAAGTTAATTAAAATATTCGATATAACGGTAATTAAAATAATTATTATAAAAATTAAAATTT
Source organism: Annulohypoxylon nitens (assembly GCA_022496965.1). NCBI lineage: Eukaryota > Fungi > Ascomycota > Sordariomycetes > Xylariales > Hypoxylaceae > Annulohypoxylon > Annulohypoxylon nitens. Next base: position 2,111 of record MU386655.1, on the reverse strand, counting down.
ATTATTTAAAAAAAATTAAACGAATACGTTTTATAAAATATAAAAGAATATATTTAAACTTTAATTAAACATTTATTATAATTATTAAAATAATAATAAAAAACGTATATTATAAATTAATTTTAATAAATTTAAAATAAAAATAATTAATAATAATATTAACGATGTTTTTATATATTAATTAAAAAATAAAATAATATATAATTATATTAATTATTAAAATTTATATATTAATTATGAAATAATTATATTAAAAAAATAAAAGATTTATAATTTTAAATATAAAAAAATTTATTATATTAAATTTAATAAAAATTTATTTTTAATTTAATGTATAAGTTAAATTATTATAATACGACATTTAATATTTTATTGTTTTTTAAAAAATTAATTGTTTTCGATTAATTTTTATAAATTTTATTTTTTTTTAAAATTAATTTTTATTAATAATATTACCCGTATTTTACGTTATATGGATAAAAATAAAATTTTTTTTAAATTTTTAAAGTATAAAAATTATTTAATTATTAATTAAAATTATTTTATTATTATTTTTCAAAGTTATTTTTTTTTTATTTTTTAAGTCGGTTTTTTTTAATCGTTTTAATTAATTTAAATTTTAATTTCACATTTTTAAATGATTTTAAATATTTTAATTTTATAATTATCATTTAATAGTTTTTATTATATTAATATATAAATTTAAAAATATTAATTATAAATAATTTTTTTAAATATTATTAATTATAATTAACATAAAAATTTTTTTATTTTATTAAATATTTAAAATAAAACTTTCTTTAATAATTTATTTAATAATTTATTAATGTTTTTATTTATTAAATTGTTTTTTATTATTATTCGGTTTAACATTAAAATTTTTTTAAATAAAAATTAATTTTTTTTAATATTTTTATAAGTTAAAATATATTAATAATTTTATGTATTTTTTATATATTTAAAATATTTAATTTATATGTTAAAAGATTTATAAATTTTATAATAAATAAAAGTTTAATATATTATTAAAAAATTTTTCATAAAGGTTTTTTAAATATATTATTTTTTTAATTTTAAAATTTCTATTAATATATTTTTCATCGTAATATATTTTCGTGTTTATTATAATAAAATCTATGGTTTTTTTAATTTTTTTTTAATATTACTTTTTTATAATTTTAAGATTTAAATTATTAATAAATACATCAAAATATAAAAATATAAATTAAAGTTTAAAATTTAATATAATTTTATTCGGATTTCTTTTTAATATTAAATATAATAAATTATTAATATAATATTATAATAATGAAATTATATCGATTTATAATATATTATAATGTGTAATTTAATAATAATATATCGTTAATTTAATTTTTTAATTATAATATTTAAATAAATTATTAATTTAAAAATAATAAATAATATTTATTATTAATTTTATTTTTATTTAAATGAATAAAAATTATTATATTTATAAAAGAAATTTTTAATTTTAATTAAATATAATTTTAACGGATATTTTTTAATTATAAAATAATAAAACTTATAATAATTATTTAATTTATTATTTAATTATATATTTTATATATTTTAATATAAATATTATTTTTTTTAAAAACTTATTTATAATAATTATTATAACATTAAATATATTAAATTTTTTTAAATATTAAAATTTTTTTTTTAAAAATATTTTAAATAAAACCATAATAAAATTTTAAATAATAATATAATATAAAATTATAAAAAAATTTATTAATAATAATTAATTTATTAAAAATAAATGGTTAATATAATTTTCGATATAATATAAATATTACATTATATATTTTTTAATTTCTTTTAATATATTTTATATATGGTAAAATTATAATTTATATAACATTCGTACGGGTTTAAAGTAATTTTTTTATTATAAATTAATTTTAATATCTTTTAATAATACATTAAAAAAATTATAAATCGTTTTAAATTATCGGATAAAATATAATATAATAAACCATTTTATAATTTATATTTATATTAAATTATAATGTTACGTTTTTTTTCTTTAACTTTTTTTAAAATATTTTAAAACTTTAATAATTATTAATTATTTTTATATTTAA